>NJRP01000023.1:60947-87492 GCA_003063835.1 Aphaenogaster floridana
TGTAAATTATAAATAAATTTATGACGAATGCATCTAAAAGAGAAAAAACATCTAAATTCTTCTTAATTTACGAATGAATACACAACGATGTATATGTATATTTATTTTTACTTTGTATCTCCATACTTTTATACTTTGTTTTATTATTACTAGCTCGCTATTGAACGATATAGCATCTGTCTCTTATACACATCTAGATGTGTATAAGAGACAGCATACAAACAAACAAACACACACACACACACACACACACACACACACACATTCATTTTTATATATATAGATGATTCTTTACAGAGCTTGTACTGTTATTCTATTCGATTATCACGCGCGAGACGCGCGATTCAATGTGGTAGGATATATTAGACACAACTTGCAAATAAAAAGCAATATTCCCGGGAAAAGATAATGTTTTAAATAACGTAGTAAAAAGAGTGAAAGCATAGCAAAAATGTGTCATTTAAGCCCAACTATATCCAGCAGCAGAGAGAGATGAGCATCGATGCAGCGAAAAGAGACACTTAAAGTAATAATAACTATATATTGTCATTGGATACCGTCGTCTTGATACTGTCTCGAGGTATAATGTATATTAACGTTTGTATGGATACGCGCATACTACGCTATATACGCGTCCTCATACTTTCTCTCCGCGACACACTCCTCTTTCCCTTCTCTCGCGGTTTGCAAAACTCTCGCATGGACGGTAATGCCTCTCATAAGTCAAAATGATGTACAACTCGTTCGTGCACCTATAAGCACCTTTTATGGTCCGGAATCCACATAGATGTGCACATGTGCACGTGTGCACCAATACGCGTACCTCTGTGCCTATGTATATTTCGTAATATTGACGCGATAATATGCGAATACGCGATAACGGATTTCATAAATCGTTTCGGTTTTGCTACTTAAATTCTTTCAAACTCGATACTGACGCGATATGCGTCATGCGGTATAGGTACGGTATACGGTATGCGTCATTCACTATGACACTTTTCTCTCTCTTTCCCTTTTTTTTAATATTGAAAGAACTAAATATCGCCTCCTACACATATGTATGTATGCGCGCACGTATGTACGTATTCTGCGCGAAGCGCAATACATATATCTTTAAGCTTTTATAAAATCCTATATGCCTTTTCTTCCTTTTTATGAATTTTTGATCAACATTATAGACATATACATACGATATAATAGACATATAACGTATTGTATATATTATGTTTATAGATAGATAGAGGGAGAAAAAATTCAACTACACTCGATATTAAAATATATCTAGTTATGATAATCAGCGTAAGCTAGCGATTCACTGTTTGTAACTTCTTGCAAGATTCTCGGCGTACATCGATTTGCATGGTGTACTTGTTCGAGTCTCGAATGAAAGAAGAGGTCGGCTTTTAATAAGCATCGCGGGGCATTCGCGTACCGTCGGGGTCCGCTGACAATGAACGCATAACTAGATCTGGAGCAGAGCGAAAGGGTTGGCCGCGCGCGTATGGTCAGGGGCTGGCAAAGACGAAGCCGGGGTGCAGCGTCTCGTAAATCATCGGTTAACGCACTGTTTAGGCGGGGCGGTTTCACGGTGGGTACAGTCTATGCATAGGTTTTCTACACTAAATAATTCCACCATTCGCGATAGGGTGCCCGAAGCAGACACATCCCCGTTTTCGAGCACCCCACCTCTATGCGAGACAACAAATTGACGTCTCTATATGACACTCTTGCCGCGTACGTTAACGTATCACGGTGGTTTAAATTTTAAATTTTAAAAGAAGGAATTAATTAAGTGTTGGTCCCCAAGAGTTGGAGCGAGAAAGCGCTCCTATTGACGCACAATTAGCAGATTATGATTAATTTTTTAGATTATTTTTCCATCTGTTTAAATAGCCGACATCGCGAGTATACATACAACATTTTGTTGTCGTTACATGCTGAGTGATTGTAACTTTTAATAAGTAACACTTATTTGAAATTTTTCTTGCGCGAATGTAAATCACAATCTTTTATTCTTCTCTGTCTACTGAGAGAAGGCGGAGCAAGGTAAGATTGAGATGATTCACGTATTACTGCCATTTTGCTCGAAACAGGTTTCTGTCGAGTATCGAGCCGGTCAAGTTTGCAAGCAACCTAACCACGTCCGATGAACGTCGACTCACGCGGGGCTCGTAATGCTATTACGTGTACATAGTGATTCCTTTGCACACCATTACTGTAAGGTATCGTAGGGTGAGATAACAATTGGATATTTTATTCCTTCGATAATGCTTTAGCTTATTGCTTCGTAGGGTATTATACACGTAATGTTTTATAATCGCATATTAAGCGTAGTGCAATATATCGCGACATATTGCATATCTCATTTTTCTCCTACATGAATTCACATAAAATACGGCTATACAAAACTGTTACCTAAGAAGCTCGATCAATCGCTTCTCTTTTGGCCTAGCAGGTCATGGAATGCTCGATCTTGCTTTTATCTTTTCAATCAAACACACATATCTCGAGTAGCAAATGTGGATTGAAATGAAGATCTTTCTCTTATTTCTTTATTTCATGTTGCGTTCTACTTTGCTTCCTAATTCCATCTTGGTGCGTCATTTATTTTGATATTATATATGACATCGCGAGAGAGGCGCCATGGAAATCCAATCGTGTGCCAAAGGGTGGGGCAATATCATTAACACCTCGCAGGTTTCAACATAGCATTCGTCTTGCTTTTCGTGTCAGCGGCTCGCGCGCTCGCGCGCGCGCGCGAGCATAATCCGACGGCCGCGTTTTAAGCGGGCTGTGCAAGCGGATGCGACATATTTATGGCTTGTTTTTAAATATTAAATGATACAAAGGTGCCGCGCGCGCGCACACACACGTACAGGAACGAGGAGAAAGAGGGAGGAAAGGAGAGGGACGCCGACCAACAGCGTCGTGTCTCACCTGCCCGTGGAACTCGGATGGAGACGTTAGTAAAGAGAAGAAAGAGGCTGGCTGGATTGGCTCGGTTCGGATGGCGTGCCGAATTCCAAACTCGGATTTATGGAGAAGCCGAGAAGAATATATTTTTCCCGCTGTCTCTCCACATTCTCGTCCGTCAATCCATAACCGATATCTACATTTGCGTGTGACGAAATGAACGCACGTGACCTTAAAACGTCGAGATAGCTCTCCTTCTTTTTCCTCCCTTCTTTATTACAATGTCGCTTAATTTACATCGCGGCATCCAGATCACATCGAGGTCGGTTGCTTCGGTGCTCATTTATGCCCTTATTCGATGCGTATCTGTCAGATACATCGTGTTACATTTTGGCACTTACTCGCGACTTTACCGCGTCCTTACCGCGCCGCGCCGGCTGTAATTTGCACGACTATATATGTACTATACTTATTTGACGAAACGTCTCCCGACTTGCCGTAGGACGTAAAGACCTTCGACGATCGCTTACCATCATCCTGCCCTTATCATCCCTCGTTACAAAGCAACGATGGCAAGCCGGCAGATGCAAGCTCGCTTTATTTAAAAATTCAATTTTATGTTAATCGATCCCTCTTCGGGGAAGAAAGAAGAAAGCTACGACGCGACGTTACGTCCGCGACGTAATGTGATGTTACTACCGATGTTACTATCGACTGGAACGGGCGAGACCACCTCGTTCCAGCGAACGCTGCTGGCGGAGATGAGCCATCATTACTCACCCGCGCACCCACGGGGTCAGCGCAGGTGAGTCCGCTCCCACAGCCAGGGCAGCGTGGATTACCGCCTCTATGTGGCACGAATGTCAGATAGATACGCCCTTACGACCGGCAGAAGCGTAATGATAGTCCGGCAACATCAGAGTCGTCGACGTCTACGTTCGACGTCGTCGCGCACCTGCACCCGCGCTCACCTTCGTCGATCCTCGCTTACGTACATACGTATGTACTTATCTACATACGTGACGTATTCTGTGCACACGTACGCCTACAGCGACATGTTTCGTTAGCGACATTGTCGGGCTTATAGACTGTACATAGACGACACTTTGTTTTACCGCTCAAATCGATCCACTTTCACGTCTTCCATCAGCGAAAAATTCATATGTAGTTTGCGTGCTAGTTAATGGTTGACAAACAGGAAGGAGGATATAGAAGAGGAGGAGGTTGTGTGTGTGTACGATATCAAGGCGAGCTAAGGGACATGGTAACATTAATAGCGATATATTTCACAGGAAGAAATCCCTTCTTTTCTAGATGGATTTTAACAAATGTAACGACGACCAACAATATACATGCCGCTTTGTCGAGACTGAGAAATAAACTTGTAAAGTTTTTTCTGCGAAATTAAAATGTAAATAATATTTCGCGTCGTACGTACAAGTGAGCCATCGACTGGTAACATAAAGTTATAATAACGGATGGTGGAACAACTATCAAGCGCTTAAATTTTAATATTATGAACGGAGAAAACATCATATATATATATGTAGGTAGCAGCAGCTGATCGGACTTGGTCGATTTGGCCAACTTGGACGACGAGTCTCGAAACTCTTGAGACTAAAAGATTGATACAGCAGTTTGTAAAAATCTTTTATGCCCCGCGAGATAGCGAAAGACGGATTTTATTTCATCGTGGCTGCAGATACGCTTCATAGAACTGAAATGTTTTCTACTTAGAAAAAATGCGGTAACATATCGATACTCTGTCTACGATATTGACAACGTAAGAACGTGACACCGTTCCTTGCTGTCTATCGATTTCGCGACCCAAGAATATCAACGGCGCAGAATTATTCGTAAGCTTACATTCGGCTTACGACTGGTTGTCGTAAGCAGAGCCTCTTGCATGTTGTAGCGCGAATCCCTGTTACGGTATCATCCGATCGATACGTCTCGCATGAAAAGTTCACGGGCGTCACGAGAATAGTATAATGAGGTCTATACTTTTGTTGTAACACAAGGAAACTGTTGTTCGGGGCAAATGCTGGAGGGATTATCGCCTAACTATGCAACGCCATCGCTTAGCGTCTGTCAAACTGTCGTAAACGCATACTTAGTTCTCGTTATTTTTTAATAACGAGAGCCATTTCTCTCTCTCTCTCTCTCTCTCTCTCTCTCTCTCTCTCTCTCTCTCTCTCTCTCTCTCTCTCTCTCTCTGAAACTTCTGAATGCCAACAAGGTACTTGCGACTAATTGCAACTAATTGCGAATTTCGTTATCTATTACGTGACATACAAGCATTTCCTTCTAACAAACGCGTGCATATTGTTGTTATACTTAATAAATATATTAACATTAGCAGCAACCGTTGTTAATATTAGTTTCCAAGCTAACGAACAGAACAGGTACTCTTACCACTCGCGCCCGAAAAACTACATACGTCCGATGAAAATCAATGAAGATCGACATTTGGAAATATATCAACAATTATATACACAGGCATATATGTAAGTTACAATTTTGTAACGAAATAATTGTACGAAATATATTACACAAGATGAAACAGCTATGATGCATATGTATAGTTTGTTTCGATAGATGTATAATGCGGAAGTTTTGTCATAACGGTAGCATGATACGAGGCAAAATGCTGCGATATCGATCACGTAAGTCACGACCCGTAAGTTGCATACATGAAATGTTAAAGACGACGACAGTCCGTCTGTTGCATGCGGATTTCCCGATGCTTTCTTTCAAGGAACGTTCGCGTATTGTGTTGCACGATATTTGCATGAGGTAATCGTTTGAAAAGTAGAAATGTAGGCAATCCGCATAAGAGTCCGTGTAGGAGTATTATGATAACAGTTTATACAATGTGAGTGATATACGATGATGGATTTATCAGTCTATCCAACATATACATATATATCGCTTATGTGTGAAAATAAGTTTAATTAAAAAATATATAAATAAAAAAATTATAGCGTACCTTGATCGAACCTGATCGAACGACAAATTCAAATTTTAACATTTAAGAATGGAACTTTATAAATTAGTAAATGTGCAATTCAACATTTATAACGTGAGGTTGAACAAAACGATTTTCATACTTCACTCAAATAATTTGACTTAGCAATTGTAAAATACGTAGGTAACATGCAAAATTCTTTTGTCCATTATTCTTTGAAGACTGACATTTTCATAAGAACTCGAAGAGATCCTAGATCTTGATTCATTCTTGATTCACTCTCTTGGTTCTGTTCGAGTTTCAACAATTGAATAAATCTTTTCATCGTTACGTCGTCTTGATATACTTGGCAGATATACATTTGGAAAATTTTTACGTCCGATCATTCAACAATAACAAAACAAGCATAATTTCACGAATTGATGGTGTAGTCCTTGTCGTTGTCTTGATCTCTAACGAAACGCTATTCATTCGTGGATCGCAGGTTATTCTGACAGTGTCGACAGGACAGCCATTCACGGGCTAATTTTCTGAATGCTCACCATGTTATTGTAACTAAGCCCTTATTTGAGAACTTTTGACTTCGCGGATGCCATCTGCCTCTGCCTTTACCGGCCCGTCCCTTTTCGTACATATATTATCCTGGATATGTGCAAAGGTCTATGCAAGTGTATTTGTCAGAGGCGGATGAATATACTTGGAGAGCCTACACACGCACAAATGATCTTTCTCTGCCCCTGTCTATTAAAAATATAAAGTCAAGAAAGTTGTACAGAAGGAAATTGTCAGATATTGTTACTCTTTAATACTTATAAAACAGTTTTTAAAAATAAAAAGCTACGTTTGAATTTTGGAAGGCTCGTAAATTCGGGGTTCTCAGCAAAATCGCTCGTGTATTTCGTCTGTGCGATAATCCATCACTGGCACTCGTGAATATTTTGCACTCCGTCCATTTTCGTGCGAACATTTAAAACCTCTCTCTCTCTCTCTCTCTCCCTCTGTGTGTGTGTGTGTATGCGTTATGTGATTTAATGTTCCGTAGCGCGCCCTTCCGTCATCGACATGGTCGCGCTCCAAGTGCAACGCGTTTCGTTCCCCCTCGAGACGTGAGGACAGGATAGGATGGGCTGGCAAGCTAGCACAGAAGGGAAGGGGGGACATTGTGTTCCAGTTACATATTTATCGTGTAACAAATAGGCGTTCGGTGTTATGATATCACGGGACCACAGCGCCGACTGGTTCGCATCGCTAGCTACCGCGACAGGAGGTAACCGCGAAGGGGACAGCTGTTGCCTTTTCTTCTCTCTTTCTCTCTTTCTCCCTTTCGCCGCTTCTTTCGATTTTCCGCTCGGTTCTATTTGTCCGAAGCGCAACATTTGCGGTAACACGGTCAGCGATCAGACAATGCTAAGAAATAAACAAGTCGATTATTTTTCTCGGAGGAGGAAGACTGGTTAGCGATGTAAGTCCGTGACCTACGAATGTTATTCGATTATCCTTTGTTCGTTATTTTTTTTGTTTTAATCGACCACCTTATCATATTTCACAATCAATTTGGCTACTTTTAAATTAGTTTCTCAGTTTATAATTCGTTACATTTTTCTTTCTCATTTCTGTCTAGCTTTCATAACTTTTTCTTCGAATTTCAAACTGTTTGTCTCGTTAATCGTAAAGATTTTTTTCCTTGTGCTTTTATTTTTATAAAAGTACTCGAACATCGATGTAGCGCCCAACTTGAAAATAACAAATTCTATCTAAAGCTCGCTGACAAATAGACTTAATATAATAGTCTCTTAGCGCTGCACTTTTTCGTATATTTTATTCATTACGTTTAATTTATGTGAGAAAGCATATTTGCGTGATGCGTCCACACAGGCATGAGTGAAAAAAAAGATGTAAATTATAAATAAATTTATGACGAATGCATCTAAAAGAGAAAAAACATCTAAATTCTTCTTAATTTACGAATGAATACACAACGATGTATATGTATATTTATTTTTACTTTGTATCTCCATACTTTTATACTTTGTTTTATTATTACTAGCTCGCTATTGAACGATATAGCATAGCAAAGATCTCTCTCTCTCTCTCTCTCTCTCTCTCTCTCTCTCTCTCTCTTCGCGCTTCCATATTACTTGGAAATTACTACCAACGGACACTATTTCGTGTCCGTTACTCTATATTTCGATAGCTTTTAGCCACTCACCTGAATATGCGCTTGCGTTTCTATCGATTGAGCTTTTGTTATAGAGATATTTCTCTGAAATCGATTTTCTGACAGTGTGGCACGAAAGGGTAAAATTCAAGTTGCTTTAACGACGCGTTCTCCACCAATGTATTCTTCTGCCAAGTTCCGTCGCGTCGCCTATCGACTACCCTCGAGCGCGCCCGCGTCAGCAACGTCGACGACGTTTTGTACGAGCTTTACCAGCGGCACGGGGTGAAGCCGATTCTTTTCGTAGAATGACAATGAATCGCTTCTGTACGATCGACAGGATTTCCCGCTGTCGGTCCTTTGTCGCCCTCGAGAATCGACGCGGATTGTGCCCCGGGCGAGAGAAAATATTTGCCGTCGGCGACCCACAATACGTCCACTTGTGTGGGAAGCGGTTGCGGCGACGTATAACTCTATTTATCCCGGTTGAATACTGGCCTTCGTGCTTCTCGGTCGACATGTTGGACGATCCATATTCCTCGCGAGTGCAGTTCTGTCAAGCTTATGCTCGATTAAACCTTAATCCAATTCCAAGTCGGATATTCCTGTCTGCTCGTCGAATACATGCACTTCGAATACACGCACTTCGAAAATCATTCTAAGCAATACTCTAAATTAATAAATGGTCGTTATCATTGTTAAAGAGTAGGAATTGTCTTTATATATAACGCGCTAAATATGCGATTGTCTAATAATATAGAATTCTGGGTTTTGCTATTTAAGAAATGTATGTCTATTATTTACACAAGAATGTTATAAATATTCAATGTTAAGACATAACGAGGATTAGATTTATTTCATTGCTACACTGTTTGTAAGTGCTAAATATGCATTAAAAATGTAAATTATTGCTACGGCATAAAAAATATATTCGTAGTTCTTAACAAATGTAGATCTCTCCATTCACGCAATCTATTTTGATTATTATTTAGGAGAGAGAGAGAGAGAGAGAAAGATTTTATAAAAATTTTTTACAAACGCTATATACTATTAATGTACTAACGATATAATGATACATTATTAAGCCAAAAGTAATATTCTTTAAGGTGACATATCAATGATTATTTGCGAAATTTTGCATGTCACATTTAAAACGCAAAATTCCTCGATAAACTTTTGAATATAAATTATCTCTCTTAAATGTATCGTGTGTTGCGCATTTTCGTAATTTTCCATCTTATTGTGTGCCTCTTTTCATTTTGTAATGTAATGTTTTTGTGGGCTTTGTGTGAAAAAATTTCACGAACGAATTACACCACGCGGTCAGAAAGAGCTCGGCCAGTAAAGTCACACTTCGACAATCATATGCAATACTTGGAGATCTTAAGATGGATCTCCTCTGGCATTTAGTGTACTATGGTTTCAAAGATGCAACACGAATTTATATTAATGAAAAAGAACCGCGATGCCGATCACCATAAAGTGTAACTATATAAAATATTGACATTTTTTTCTTAAGATTAAAAAAGTTTTATTATTAATACCGTAATAATCTGCAGTCGTATATTTTAAAAATGGCGTTGAACATAAAGGAAAAAGAAATTTGCGAAACGTTTGCAACTTTCCTATATATTGGGACGCATCCATCAGTCAAATACAGCTGCAGATTTTCGGAGAAGTTTTCCCACAAGATATTCTCAGCTGCGTGACCCTCGAGGATGCTCGCATCTAAGCTATATACTAAAGATCTTTCACAATCTAAAAGAGGCACGAATCACATCACTCTCGGCGTAATACTGAAGAGTCCGAATTAAATCGTACGCGCGTGAGTACTCGATCAATTACTCTAGCATTAACGCCTCACGGTTGGATTGCGCCTTTACTGCTTTCGTTTTCACTCGCCTAGCTTTGAACGTGCATTTATCTGAGAGCGGCGATTCTTTACGGAACTTGGTTTCTCGAGTGCCAAGATCGTGAGATTTAACGGGGTCGGAAATATTTTTCGAATATCGACAGCCCTCCGCACAATTTGTTGGCTCCTTGTTAAAGGTATACATCCTTTTAGCTGCTCAAGATTACTTTAACAGGATTATGCCGAGCAATGGCGAGCAATTGCCAATTACACTGTCAACTTGGCGAATTACTACTTTATCCACTTTTGAACATCGCTGGTTCCAGTTAGAAAATTGAACCTTGATTTAATTTTCGGACGAGTATTTTTAGATCACTATTAATATCCATTTAAGAAATCATTTATTTAAACATATAGAAAAATATAAATAACTGCTCTTCGTATGTATATACAGGGCTGTCTCTTATACACATCTAGATGTGTATAAGAGACAGCAATTAGAGGATAAAACCAGGGAAGTAACGCGTTACTTGTAACGCCGTTACCGTTATCGTTACTTTTTTATAGTAACGATTTGGTAATGACGTTACATTTTTTTTATAACGGAAGCGGTAGGGGCTGTCTCTTATACACATCTAGATGTGTATAAGAGACAGTTTTCGTAGTGTGCTTATTTTTCGAGTTATTTGGCTGCCTAAGTTAAAATGGGTCACCCTGTATAATACAGGCAGGGTTGTAAAGTAGCGCGTTACTTGTAACGCCGCGCCGTTACCGTTATCGTTACTTTTTTATAGTAATGATTTGATAATGACGTTATAAATAAATGAACTCGTTACCGTTACTCGTTACTTTCTAAAAGTGACTTTCCCAACCTTGGCGTTACCGTTATGAAGAAATGTAACGTCATTATCAAATCGTTACTAGAAAAAAATAACGGTAACAGTAACGGCGTTACAAGTTACGTGTTACTTTCCAACCCTGAATGTATGTTATGTGAGATTGAAATTTAAGAAATTTTGGCATAAATTAGAATTTAATATAATATATATTTTTTTGGGGGGGGGGGGGGGGATAAAATTTTATTTCATTGTCAGATGTAACAATTTTTGCATTTTTTTCTAAACCTAAATAGCCGCAATCTCTCTTTTTCTCTTTCCTTCTCTCAATCAATGATATCTTTATGTAAATTTTGATTAAAGAAAAATAGTTCTAATTTTATCTTTTGATGCGTTTTGTAAAATAGAAAACACACGCGACAAGTTCCTTTTCGCGTTAATTATGGAATATTTAAAATCCCAAATTAGAAAATTCCCTAAATTTGAATCACATATTTCTATTTATAATCTCATGATATTTCCTGTGATATTAAATAACGATGAGAGAGTTTAATAATACGGAATAAACGGGGTAAGCACATTGTGGTAACAAACGGGTGACTAAACCGGCGAGAACCGTCACTCCAATTTCTGGTCCAGGCTCACCCCAGCCTCTTCGTCACTCTTGTTTCGCAAGGATGACGTCTTAACAATCATGAATATGACATCGTCTTTTTCGAGAGGGGTCGAATCTACGGTATCGTGCAAATCAAACGTTAATAGCTCCCGAATTTTCCATGTATTCACACATATATATAAACATTTTTCTTTCTCCCATATACCGTTCGGTGATATATCTGTGTTGGTTATAAGACACCGATTGCTCCACATGTGGAAAGCAACGTTTTTCTTTTTCTTTATATAGGAGGCTATACTGTCAGACATTGTTATGCAAAATAATTCTAACGTTTTTGCACTTATATATTCTTTTATTTACATAAATCTATGCGTGAATTTAACAGATGTAAATTTCTGCTGTAGCACAGTATTAGACATACGACTGTTCTCATTCCATTTATATTTATATTTCAAATTTAACTTTTATAATAAACAAAGATTATTAAAAATATATAAAATTTAGTGGATAAATATAAGTAACTATACAATATATTAGTTATGTATGACATTTAAAATATTTACAAAGAAGAGCGAATCTTTTCTCGATTGTATCTGCAGCCCTTTTGAAACAAAATAAAAATTTAATTTATTAATTGGTTTATTTATAATATTTTTAAAATAATATATTAATTAACAGCATAATGATATAATCTTGTCACAAGATTTTTATTTTTAACATGGTACGTCACAAGCTTTATTTCTATTATATATATATATATATATATATATATCTCTTATTTTTATTAATTAATTAGAATTTATTTATATATACATATATGTATGTCTATAATTATTGTTTAAAGTATTATATTAATTATATAAATGGAGTCGTTTATATCTAAGAATGGACGCATATGAGTAATGAATGAATAATGAATGCAAAATTTCACTATTGAAGTTTGGAAGTTGTCTATATCATGATAAATGTAAACGTATATTATTTTTCAGCTTCGGTTTTGATTCGCATTTGCTTTAATTCGATTATGAAGCGGTAGGGGAGACTGTTGTACCTTGAGTATAGTGTACTTTGGAACAAATTGAATTTATTGTGTTACTGTCTAACATAGCGCTACTGTTTAACGGATTGTAACTGAAATATATGAGAGATGAGCGTGTTGACAGTGCTGAGTTTAATTGTAAAGTATCTTCAGTGGCGTAGCCAGGAGGGGGGATTGGGGGATATATTCCCGCCCCCCGAAATTTTGGAACCAAATATGAAAATATGAAAATGAAAGGTTGAAAGCCGAGAGAGAAATAAAATGATAAATGCTTTAAGGTCTAAAGAAAATGTCCTAAACGAATATTGTTATCTTATTTAATTAAAAAAGTTATCAGTTGTTCTGCAATTTTAATTGTTTAAAAATTCCCCCTCCCCGAAATAAAGTCCTGGCTACGCTCCTGAATATCTTGGAGTTTTGATTTGTGATTTTAAAGGAAGATAGAATCTTTTTAGTGCTGAAAATAACTTTTTTATTATAGTTTTGCTTTCTCATAGAGGAAGCTTTTTTTTATTGTTCTTATATAACTCTTTTGTTGTCGACATATGCATTTTGGAACTAGTTTATTTATAATCTTTATTTTATGGTGAGTAGAAATCCATTTTTATTTTTAATTTTATAATCAACATATATTGAAGGATGCCATTTTATTTTTTATAGGCATTTTCTTGTACCTCGGTTTATAAGAACATATTCCATAGTACAAGATGTTATTTTTTCCATTATAATTGTTTCCAGTAAATAATAAAAATGCCCCGCAGTGCAACTGGAAAAAAAGGGATCCTGTGAATGCAGATTCATTGAAAAATGCCCTTCAGGCAATTCATAATATTGATCCTGAAAAGAGAATGTCTTATCGAGAGACATCTCAGGTTTTCAAAGTTAGACTTGGTACAGTGGGACGAGAAGCCAAAAATATAAGGAACAAAGGGGAAAAATTATAAATGTTCCGTACGTTTCAAGATACACTAACATGTTGTACCTTGAAACATTTTCAACATAATAATAATTTATAATTTAAATATAGTTAGAGCTATATTTAAGGGAAAATGGTTAACTGATATTATAAAAACATATACTAATATTTAAAAAAAAATGAGACCACAAAGATCCCAAATACATATAAATAAACAGTGCTCAAATAAAAGTTGTGAAAACCGTTTCAAGATACAACTTTCTCTCCTATACGTTAAATAACATTTTAAATAAATTAATAATTAAGTTTTGTTGTTTATTAACTCATTGTCAATATACCTAGATATTTATAATCTGTTAGCAAAATACAATTTACAATCTAATTGTACAATCCGATATTTTTGTCATTCGAACGAGACGGTGACAGAAATCTGAAGACGGCAATGGAAAGGATTATGGATTTTTGTTTACCGAGATAACGCTAGCCACAACAAAAGGACGTTGGGAACACGGTAGGATTTACGATTAAGGTAATTTAAACCTGATCATAGGAATAAAAAAAAGATATGATGCTAGGCATAACGAAACTTTGATATATGTTATAAAGCCAAACAGAGAGGACACATTTATCAATTGGGAAGCGATTTTTGAAAGGATTTTCTGTACAATAATGTGCCGCAAACGCAAAGTTTTTACGCAGATTTTCACTGCAATCTGACCTGACGTGTCTAACCGCTCTTAAAAAGATTTATTACAGTCGGTATTTTATTTGTGTGTCATTTAATGAATTAACATTTAACTTAAATGTTAAAGCATTAGAAAAATTGATATTGCATTATTTGAATTTCAAAAAATATGCAATAATAATGTTTTTTTAATAATATAATATTTTATATACATATATAATATTATATTATAAAAATTATTTTTACATACTTTTTGAAATTCAAATAATGCAATATCAATTTTATATATACATATACACACACACACACACACATATAAACAAGCAATAAAACTTTTCTTCGCCAGTGAATAATTAACAAGAAAATATATTAGATGTAATCGACACAACTGGCCAAAATTTATTTGAAAAATTCATAACGTTTCGACCATTGGTTTTGGTCCTCTTCAGATGTTAATAAATTATAATAAATAGATTAAGACGAACATTGTATGAATGTGGCGTAGTGCCTAATAAAGCCAAAAATCTAGACTAAAGAAAAAAGAATATAAGATTCGTTGCCATAAATTACAAAAATTGCAAAAAGTGGTGAGTTAAAAACTTACATATTGTTCGAGTCAAGTCAAAAGAAGATATATCAGTAGTCACAGAAAATAAAATAGTCAAAAACTAAAAACTTTCGAAACTTAAAATATGTTCACAGTAATTAAAGAACGTGTTAAGAAGCACGTCTGTAACACTCAACGGTTGTCAAAAGAATAAAAGAATAATAAAGCGAACGATACAGAGAGGGCAAATTGATATTATGTGTCATTTATTATTAAATTATAAATCGCAGACAAATAGTCTGTATCCTTCTGTAGGTTGATCGTGTTTTTATGTTTTTTGATGAGAAACATTTCCGCGATCTCTCGTTTTTTCGTATGTCTTTCTTTATGCAAAATTTTTGGACTTGACCAATTAAAGTTATGGTTATGGGAAAGACGGTGTTCGCTTATTACTGAGTGGTTACTGAAATGCTTCTTAATATCAGCTTTATGTTCCTTAATACGTGTTTCAAGATTATAAAACTTCATAGTATAATACGACAAAAGAGAGAAGAGCAGGAGCAGAAGGAGAGAAGATGAGGAGAGGAGAAGAAAAGAGGAGAAAGGGGAAAGAGAGAGGGGAGGGGAGAGAGGAGAGAGAGAGAATATTTAATTTATGAAGAAATTTCTCTAACGATATTTTTGTAAAATTGTTTTGCTGCAATATGGAAAGGAAGGAAGCGATGTAGAAGCATATCTCGTTCGTTGGATTTTAGCACGAAAAGTGGCAATAAATTCGCTAATGAATTATATGCGCAGGCGCTAATCTATCCAACTGTGACAGTAACTTCGCCCTTTCTGTCGCTATAGTTGTGGCTTTCTCTTAAGCAATTTTCCTTTTTCGACAATTCCGGAAGGATTGGCTGGCTGGATAAATTTTCGTTAAAGAAATGATCAATACAAGGATCGTAAATCAAAACGATTTTTACCTTAAATATTGGAGTTCGAAATCGCGTACTTAAGCAAAATCACATGGAACAAGATAGCGAAATTTGCCTTTAGTGTCAATTGATATTACTTGAAAAGTTTGAATAATTAAGAAATACTTGATCTTTAAATGTTATTTACATCTACTGTATATGTCTCGAATATGTCTTGAATATTCTATAAATAATTGAAAAGAATGTCAATATTCAAAACTTTCTTATCTTTTGTATTCTCTTTGGTGCATATTAAGATAGATATTCCGAGAATAGAGAACAAAATATCTTACTTTGAAATACACTATAACGAATCTCAATTTAAATTTTGCTAACTTGACATATTATATCATAAGTTATGTATGTCACATATGTTACATATCATAGTTGCATAATCATCACTTTCAGCATGCATTTCATTATTTTGCGCTTTAAGCTTTTTTGTATTGTACTTTTTTATTGTACTTTTCTGTCCAAGAAGATATTACAGTCATGTTAAATAGTTTATTTAGGCGTTTGCTCTCATCGATATTTTGGCGTTATCCATATCATACAAATAGATAACTTCCGTGTCATTTTGTAAAAAACCGAAAAGTATAATTTATGATATCTATTTCCAATATTGGAAGATGGGATTTTTACAAATCTTTATATTAAGTTTTTTTTTTCTGTAAAAACTGTAAAAACTTGTTCAAAAACTGTAAAAGATTAAACAACGCAGAGAAGAACGAGAGAGCCGTTTCAACAATTTCACTCGATGAAAAATATTATAATTGCAAAAATGTAACTTTTGAGGTGGATTATTTGTATAATAGTATTTCTCTCGGAAGTAAAATTGCAAAAGTCCAGAGCTATGTACTCAAATTAATATATAAAGCTTCATCAATTTGTAATAAAGAATTTAGAATTTAATGTATTCTATACATTTCTGTACCTATTCTATATTTGACAAAGTCGTTTGAAATTTTATTTTATATCGTAGATCTATATCTAACAAGATTCAGAATTGTGTTTTTCAATTGATACAATCGTGTTAGATCATCTCAAGATTATCTCAAATTATCAATAAAAATAAGCAGCAAAGGCTATATAGAATTAACGTACAAGTCCAGCGAGAACTGATGAGTGAGAAAGCTGGGGTGTTTGCGAACTGCAGCAGTTTGTGGAAGCTGCGGTGTAGTCGTGTCAGGAAGATGAGAATGAGGGAGCAGCCCGAGCCCGGCCCATACCGGATATGGATACCTGTCCGCACCGCCTCCGCCAATCGAGACCGACGAATCAGACACAAATCCCCCTGTCGAGGTGCACGAATCGGGCGGGACTCGCCTCTCTTCTTTTCTCTTTTCTTTTCACCTCTCCTCTCCTCTCCTCTCCTCTCCTCTCCTCTCCTCTCCTCTTCCCCTCTCCTTGTCGCTTCTTCCTTGCTATATTCTTCGAGCGACATCGACTTCTCTCGCTCTACCGTCATACCCAAGCAAATCAGGATACCTCTAATGTAAGCTATAGTTTTAAATTCGCTACGCGGATAACTTTAAATGAGTAATATTAAGTGTAACATTTTGAAATAAATTAAATCTTATTAATCTCTGTACTGGTAGAACAATATTAATTTTTTGCAAATTTTTAAAGAGCAATTATATAGTGCTGTTAAATTAAAACGACGAATGAGACGAATCGTTATCGTTAATGTTCGTCTCGTAAATAAAAACAAAAATATATTTTAAATAATTTTATGGGTTAGAGCTTAATTCAAGCTGTAATTCAACTGAAATGCGTTACTTTATATGTATATAAATATATATATATATATATATATATATATATATATATGAAGAAGGGAGAGTAACTTACATATATGTATATGTATACATGTTACCAACTTAATATTACTCCGCTCAAGTTTAAAAGCTTTTGCGTTACGATATTTCTCAATGTCTGCGAAAAAATAATGCGTTCCGTATAAAATAACAATCTTTAAATCTTTTCTTTATCGATACATTTTGAAAGCTTGTTAACAATTGATTATTAACTTTACAACACTGTACTTGTAAGAACATAAAGAGACACGGTCGTGTCTCGCGCCAAATAGTAAAGCAATACTATTGCGCGGCAGTAGCGAGTCAGACCGAATATATTATACATATATACGAGCCGCTTACAATTAGTTGAGCCGAGATACGATTATCGGATCTCAATAATGGTTAGACCGATTAAGTTTATAATGGACTCGATCGATAGCTCGCAATTCTATTGCATAAGAAAAGTGTCTTTATCTGTGCTCTCCATACAGCATAAAGAGAGGTATAACGCAAAGTCCGGACCTGTAAATGTATATTATATTTAAAAAACGTTCTAGTCGCGCTTGGTCGTTGTAAGACGAGTCTACAATTTGTTAACCCGACGTGTGCAATCCGTCTCATCTCGAATGGCGAGATAACATCGCGATTTTGCAACTTTGTACTATAAAGTCGTAAAAATCGATTAAATGGTAAGTTTATCACATTTCGTAAAGCTTATAGTTTATTTGTCAGTTTCATCCGTGAAAGATTCGATCTTTGATTACGAGGAAGGAATACGTCTAGTATATCGATAAGGTACATAAAAGGTACATATATATATATATGTATATGTAACACGTACGCGCGACAGATACGACGCGGACGCGACGAATGAATAAAAATCGGAGCGCGTTTCACAGCGGGTGACGCGCGCGGCGCGGCGTGCCTCATCACACAATGCTCTCTTACGAGGGACATTCACACGTGCTCGCCACGAGCACACGTGTCCGATGCACTCATTTCGAACATACACGTGTGCGTGCACATCCTGCGAGGTCGAAACGCGTCGAACCGCGAGCATTGTGATCCTTGTCACACGTTCACAAAAAGGACGTAGTTGACTCGTTACTGCGCAAGCAGTTACCGAGTTTTCGCGCGTTGGCATTTCTAATTTCTCATATTCATCAACTCTCCCTGTTTGTAGATGCGATCCGATGTCTGCGTTTTCGCTGACAAAAAATTCAACCGCGCAAATATTCAAGTAAATATCCTACGCGCCGCATACAAGGACCGTGAAGCGTGCAAACACGCTTAAGCATTAAGTACTGCGAATCATGAGATATGTACGCATCGAGAGGATCTCTCTAAAATGATACTATTTTTTTATTTTGTCGCAAAAGAAAAATATCTCCAAAAATGTTCTCCTCTTTAACTAATTAATCTTTCGTATAGTTGCTCGAAAATCTTTCGAGGGTTGTTATGTTAATTTACTCGTCAAGGACCTTTATAACAAAATATATCTAGATGTAAATGATTCAAATTCGTTTTACGTTGGCGATTAATGATAACACATATACCTATTTACTCTAAAAATTATTACGTCTTCTAATAATTAATAGATTTTAGACTTTCTTTAAAGGCGTTCGTTAAAATATTACGAGGTCTAACTTAAATTCGAGTTTCGCTTTTAATTCGATATTCGCAATATTTTTAAATAGACAATTATTTGATTTTTCCGAAAAATCATAAACTTATTTTTTAATAATTTTACATGCAAAATACTTGAGACGAAACGCAAATCTCAGTATACGAATTAAGACATTCGCACTCTTCGATAAAACGCGTGTGATCAAATATATGTCGATATCTCAATAAAAGACGTATCTAAAAACGGTACTTTGTTACCCTACCATGGTTCGAAAGATTCGGAATGTCTTCTCTCTCTCGTTCCAATTAGACGAATTAATCATTCGTTTAAACCAAATATTCGTGGAATCCGCTCAAGGCACGATAAGAATTTAACGTGTGCGCCAGAAGTAAGTAATGTGTAGAGTATATAAGAACACATGCGTTCTGCGCGTAAAAATTTTTGTGATGATCGACGGGTGGAGCTATATACCGTGAGGTGAGGGTAAGAGAATTGGCGCAGGAGGGGGGAATAATAGGAAGGAGGGCGGAGGGAGAGGGAGAGGGAGAGGGAGACAGGGAGGGAGGGAGGGAGAGAGAGAGAGAGAGCAAGCGAGCGAGCGAGAGAGAAAGAGAGAGAGGCCGATGCGTGACAGCAAGCGAGAGAGAGAGAAGAGGGAGAGGGAGAGGGAGACAGGGAGGGAGGGAGGGAGAGAGAGAGAGAGAGAGAGAGAGAGAGAGAGAGAGAGAGAGAGAGGCGCTCTTATTTGACCCCGGGCCTATTGCGCGAGTTAGCGAACCGCCGCGATCAGTTGGGGTCACGCAAGTCGCCACCCTAATTCGCCTAATAGGGACAAATATCATAATTGTTGCCTCTTCTTCGCTAAGCATCCAAATAGATTGATGCTCTCTTACTGGCTTACGATGCTGCGATGCTCTCAAGTCTCAAGATACCGATCATCAGTGACGTATGTCTTGCATAGTTTCTTACATAGTGTGAATGGCAGAAAGAGATTGAAAATTGGTTTCAGTTATAGACCTATTTATTGAAATATTTTAAAGCTTTTATAATTATAATATATTTTATACGATTGCAAGCAGGTTTATAAGTGGAAATAGAGTGGAGAGAAAAATAGATGAAAGTGACGCAAAGAATTTATATTAATTGTGAAAGTAAATTTGAAAATAAGGATCAAATTGCCATTTTGGCAAGATTAAGATTTTTATCTAAATTTCTATTATGTAGGAATTGGAAGATGCTTTTATCAATGTAGATGAATAATATATATCCTCAGAAATATATTAACATATTGTTCAGGGTGTCTACTAGATAAAATGCATCACATACTTGCTCGCATGAAGATAGCAATAGCTCTTGCAGCTTTTTAAAAATTATATCTCATTGCCTGCAGTATTGTAATATGGTTAGAAACAATTTGTGCAAAAGTACAAGAGAAAGGCATATAAGAAAAGATGAACGCTGAATGTAGCTCTCATTCGATTCGGCGCAACTTCCTCGGTAGAACCATCTTCCGCGATTACAAATCGGATGAACCTGGCGTGGGCGAACGAAACGCAGATATCCACTTGACCCGCGCCTCGACGGTATATTTATCCATCTAACTAAGGTCTGCGGTGTCAACACGAGTCAACAGTGGTCAATAAGCGATCAAGTGGCTCCACGGCCCACGCCGATCGTCACATACCTCTCTGACGTCCCTTGCTTGCCTCCGTTACAAAAAAATCACTGTCAAACGGTACTTAAGATCTAGATATCATAGAATCGTAGATCTTTTCTTTACGTGTTTTTCTTCGCGTGGTGATCTCAAGATTGTAACATTAATCGCATAATTGCTATTATTAATATACAAAAATTGTGCATTATTGTGAATAAAAACCTCGTTACATACTATATAAGACATATGCGTGCGTCTTTTGCAATGGAAATGGAATTATTTCTCATTTGGCTTTTTAGCGTTTTTAGCGTGAAACGATTGTTTCGCAAAGATGCGCAGTCGCGAAGGATTAACGAGCATCAGTGCAGACTGCAGGCAGATCCGCTTGTCGATGCCATAAGCCATAAGCGACTTGAATCATACGACTTAACCTCGCGTCACGGTGTCAGCGGTTCACATTAATTCAGTCGAATTAATCGTCAGTGTCGTCGCGAGGCGCAACCCTGCTCCACAGCACGGATTTATTGAATCAACCGGTCGAATGGTTCATAAGTTATGTCATCGAGCTCCGCCACTTGGATAACATCGTTTAGAAATACTCTCGAATATGTCAATTTCATATTCTATTGGCGAATATAGGTATGTGTAACTTTCCTTTAATTGTAAGAGACGAGGGAGATAAAAGTATACTTGCAAAGATATTAAGCGAATATCTATTGTCGTTACTTTTCATTTTTTAATGTAAATGTTTTTGTGTTTTGGTTTAAAACATGTTTTCGTTTACATGCATATAGCAAGGATATTGGAAGCGATAGAATTGGAAAGAATATAGCTTGTGAGTAATAGACGAAAGTTTATTTGTTGAAACAAATAGATTCTTAGAGCTTTCAGCTTAAAGCGGGTCAAAGACCGTTACCGCGGTATCCGTTACTAGCAATAGCAGATACAATGTAGCTGGAGTACATTGTGGATGAGGATTTTGCGGAGGGCGATTCCGCGGAGTCTTGGTGTGCATAATGTAAACAGACTGCGGCGGATATCGGTAAACCGCAACGTAATAGACCGTAATACATCGTGTTTTGCATAAGCGATCAGAGGAGCAAATGCATCGAGAGGGGTTAAGTTTCACGAAGAGTGACGGGAGGGCGGTCGAGGGCGGTCGAGGGTGGCCGAGGGCGAGGGAGAAGGCTCGAGAGTACCGTGTGCAAAAGAAGAGACTCCGATCGCAGCTGCCAAATCCCACGATCCCATCGCCAATTCATCAATGATTCACCCAGCTAAGAGCACTCGACGTAGCGATCGTCACGAAACCATAACTCGCTAGACCACGTCAGTGACGGTGACCATTTTTCTTATCAGAGATCGCGCCGTGGAAGGTAAAGGAACTCGTCACGACAACCTCGACCCTCACAATGATTTCCAAGTTTGAATAATCGCCAAAATCCGATTGTTCCTCGCGTGCATCGTGAAAGGTACCTAAGGAAACAGACCAAATTTCTTCGAAAATTGTCCCGATAAATGATCGATTTTGTCGAATTTAGCAATGTTTCGGAGCTTACCAAGAGCCGTGACAATGGCTCTTGGTAAAACACTTAATTATAGTGATCCCGTTCAAAGTGTAACGACTTGTTATTTTCTCCGTGTTGCAAAATGTATTATCGTAAACGTCGCGCAGAAATATCATTTTGAGAAATATCACCAGATATATTACGGGTTTTAGATTTTCAAATTGCTAAACACTTTTCTCTTCCATTAATCTTTTATCAATCGTGATGTTTGTGGAAAGAAGATCGATTTATCTGTTATACGAGGAGTGGGCGACGAACGATCAATTCCGTTGTTATATCAATCCAAGTCTGAGATGTAGCGCAACCACGTTCCGAATTCCGAATTTCGTGATCGACGAGCCTTAAACTAAATAGATTAACCGGTCGGCGCGGCGTATCGTATCGTCCACGTCCTGCGATCCACAGCACAGCGATCTCTTCTCTCGAACGGCCGAAAATCAACGACGACAACGTGCTACGTGGCTACGTGAAGGACGAGTCGCGGGGAAGGGGAGATGCTAAGCCGAGACCTATTTGGTTAAGAAGCTAATCTCTCTCACGGCGCGGCGACCGGGTCTCTCTCCTCTGCCCGGCCACGGAATGCGCGTACACACGGGATGGGACGGGACGGGACGGGACGGGACGGGACGGGACGGGACCGGGACCGGGGACGTCGCGTCGTGACGCGGGACGTCGGTGAGATTCTCACGTGACAGCTCAAGCTGGACCGGATTCTCTTTCTCTCGCGCGTAGGAGACTCTTTCCTCTCTCACAATCAGTCCTCTCTTCGCCGAGTGGTTCCTTTACTCGGCATAGGAAGGCAGATCGGTGCTCATCCTACCGCGATGATCCCATTTGGTACATCCGGAGCTCCATTATCACGAGTTTACACGACAGTTGTCCGCATAGCTGCGGTTACCAGTCTCGAATCCCTTCCCGTGGAATCCCTTCACCTGCGAGATCAGGCCTGATGATCGCGTTATAAAAGTGGAGGAATTGTGGGATTTAAGAGAAGATGTCGCGACTTATATGATACGCGATCCGGCATGTTTTTAAATTTTTTAATGCGCATTAACACATACATACGATTAACGATACATGGCGATGTACGTAATATCTTGCCAAGTTACGTGTCTAATTGAAGGTTTTTGTAAATCCGAAATTCTGACACTCTTGGTAGCAAAAGATTTTACACGATCGTGTTTTACACATTTTACATAGTTGTTGATGCTTGAACAATTATATGTATACATCATGGAGTTGTAGTTAAAAATGTTTGTCGAACAATAAATATATTTTAACGATGCGTCACATAAAATGATGTTGCAAACTTACTATTGATGTCGCGACATTTTTGACGTTTTCGGCAGCAAGGTGATATATTTTCACCCGCGATACCGCATTTAAGAGTATGAGAGAATTCTCTCACAAGGATAACCAAGGTCCAAGCCGCGTCAGTCGAGTAAAATTCCTATTCTCGACTCGATTCTCAATTACATCTGCCGGCTATAGTTCTCTTCTCATCCCCATATTAGCAGATCGTTGATATCCTGAAAATGGTTTCATCCGTATCGGCCTGCAATCGGTACAAGCCTATCTCGAGCATCTTAATACCGAAATTTCCCGGTGCGTTTTCAATCGCCGAGCGAAATGCAATGTAAACACGCGGCTGTCTCGCGGCGATTGGCTCGCTTTTCTCTACACCTTTCACCTTTCCTCGGTACGTACGGGAGAGACAGGATGTTGGGAATACACTCCACTCGATGTATCGATGCCACGAATGCGACAATCCTAATATTTGCGAGTAAGATTAGCCATACTCCACCGAATTAACCGAGTTTCTACCGCTTCCTGTCCCACTATTTTTTTCTTTTTTCTTTTTTTTTCTTCTTTTTATCTACCTTGGCGACGTTTGCTTGGCTTGCTCGGCATTTGTTCCACCACATTTTTGGGATGCTTTCATGTATGTACGTGCATATATACATATGTATAATTAATAAATTCGGCGGTAATTTGCGACATATGTTTCATTTGATTGTTCTTTTTCATGCAGATTTTATCATGCACGTCTTATCTGATGTATCTTACCTGGCTTGCGAAATTCCGATGTGTATCGATCACTATGTTTAACAAGAGTTTTATCTTTAATGCTTTATCGATCAATACAAAATATGAATGTTAATTTAGATATAATTTATTTGTGATCTTTGATAATGTCGATGAAATTATTTATCGATATCAATATACGGCATGAAAAAACTAATTACCTTAATGTATTCTCTTTAAAGGTGATTTTTATTGAATTTTCGGAGGATATATAAAGGAAAGCGTCTCCCAAGTACAATCATTTACTTTTAAAAGCATAATTTTCCTAGCGAGGTATGTATACGATTTGCAGCTGTGATATTTACTACATGTACTCCAGCATATAAAAACGCGATACCAGATCTGGCCATCGAACTCTTTTCCGATTAGGGAGATAGTGGCTGCGTTAATCGAAAGGGGCGATCTTATTGCGCGTGAAAGCTGATCCACGACCAGGTGGTTTCTCGACGGTACGGTGCGTCTTTAAAGGGGATCTCGAATGATCCTTGGTTGATCCTCAGCGATCAACGGGTAAAACGTTTTGCGCGAGAGAACAGTTCAAAAGCGTGGAAAATGCGATCCTGCATTTTTCGGCATTTGAAAAGGATTGTCACGTAGTGTTTGCTGTACAGTTTCTTGCCTGCGATATATGTCACCATCTTAGAGACCACAAATCTAGATTTTTGACAGATTGTCTTTTTACTTCTATATCAACCAGAAGATACTGTAAATTGTGAAGTAGGATTTGTATGGAAAAAAGTATCGTTAAAAAAATATGTTAATATTTTTAGTATTAATTTATATTCTATCGCGGAATAATCTTTTTCAAACTTTGGAGACATATTCTTATGAAAATTAACGATTATGTTGCTCTTTTTTTTAAAAACCTCTTGTCAAGATTGACAAAATTTTTCTAGTTGCCTGATTTTAATAATAATGCGATTTTAATAACGCAGCAGTAACATTCAAATAAGAATGCAATTTGTACATTGCGGTTGGCTATTTAAAAGTCCTTCAGCCAGATAAGAGCTTTAATCGTCTTGACGATTTCTCAATGCAGTTTCCTTCATTTGCCTGCTTGACATTGAAACGAATGCACGTGCACGTGGCATAGGCGTCAGCAGCTGCCGCTATTTGTTGGTTTACGCGTGGGATTACTCGAAAATAGATCTCAGAGAGATTATAGTATAGCAAACACCGACCATAATCCGTATTAATGATTGTGCATAGGTAGACCTTGCGGAACACGATAGAGTCATCGTATTTGTTGGACACTTCCGCATTCCGTTTGCTTTGGAAGAAAAGCTCTGAATGTAAGCTGCGTCTATTGTATTTAATAAATCTTGTCTGAAATAATATCTCTAGATATATGTTATATGTTATATATACGGTATTATTTATGTTACTCCAATCTATAGAGGAAAAGGTGGTATCATGGTCCCTTGTAGGTATATAATGGCTCCTCTTAATATTTCCACTATTAGATGGCGAATTCTAGTGATTACTTATGGAGTCATTTGTTCAGTAACCCGCCATTACGCAGTGGCGCTAATATGCCAATCTTCAATGGTCGGCATTTGTTAAAACACATTTTTACTTTCGAACATTTCGAAATGTTTTCAAGGTACATTTTAGCATTTAATTATATATACTTCCTAATTTTTCTTAAACTTGGGTGTATTAGCACACAAATATGTGTACATTTGAATATTTTGTTCATTATTTAACATTTGATTCGACTATACACATTTCGAGTTATGCAAAGTTAAACAATAGCATAGCATTTTGCTAATATGGCCCGCTAAGTGTGCTAGACTAATACGATCTCTTTTCCGATGTAAAAAAAAGCATATTTCAAATATAATTCAAATTAAATTTAAAAGCTTATTCGTTTTGTAGGAAAAAAACTCTTCTGACAATTTATATCTACCTTCTGACAAATAAGTCAGAATCTACATTAAAAATTCACGGTTATACTCATTGTGGTTCCTTCTGAAAGTTTATTTTGAATAAATCTATAATTTTGTAACACAAAACACTGTTTTTTTAAACAAAACCAATTTTTAAAATAAATTTTTATGGGGGCCACATTACCACCCTGTTACTCTTCGATTCATTATGCAGTGTCGCCACATTTTTATAAATAACGTCCTAAGTAATAAATATTTCACAACTTTGAGTTTAGAATCGATTGAACAATTACACTTTGACGAATGTAATCGTTAAGTTTTTAATTTAAAATATTTACTTATTAACAAAATTATTGTACAAAATGTAACCCACACAGCACACGATATTGCGATATCCACTAGATATCCGAGGGATCGCAATATGTCCAATTATA
>NJRP01000023.1:88422-102282 GCA_003063835.1 Aphaenogaster floridana
ATGATGCACACAATATTTTATATTACAAGTACGCCGGAAAGTGGCCCATTACAAGCGTGTACGTTTCAGTTTTGAGGTTATGTCCGAGACCCGAGTCACCCGAGTATCGCTGCGCGGAGTTAGTTAGTTAGTTAGTTAGTTTTCGCGCCGCGCGAGAGATGTCGTTAAGAACCTGTGCGTAAAAGAATGAGACCGTGCTGAAATCAGATATTACTGCACGGTTTCGAGTGGAAAATTCCTCTGTGTGGAATTGGTTACTTTCCGCACAGAAAACACGCGCGTAATGGGCCATTTTCGGCGCACATGTAATATAAAGACACTTGCGTTTCATGAAAATAGTATCAGGAAAATTTCGAACGATGCATAAGCTGCTCTCGTTGGTTTCTCGGCACGTGGGACAATAGAAAAGAGGTGACGATCGAATTTCAATTCGATTGCTTCTATCTTTGCCCCTCGCGCTGGCGTATTCACAAAGGGTTAAGTGCTTTCCGCGTCCTTCCTCTCCCTTGCTTCGCTAGGAGGGCCGCCTTCCGTTTCCGGATTGACGCAAGAGCCGTGAGGTCGTTGAAGTGGGTATACATTGTCGTGGTAACCACTTGGGCACGTGGTGTTCGATGAAGGAAGTGTCCTCCGAAGATCCGTTACTCCCCGCGCAGGAGCACACACGCATAAATTCCTCGTCTTAAGATCTCCGCTTTGCCAAAATGCAACATCAAATGTTCATCGTACATCACTTTCAGATCCAGAACGATCAAACAACGGAGATGAGTTTTAGATCAGATAAAATGTACTACTGTGAGAGAGAACGTAGTAGTTTACAGCTTAAACAAGGAGACTTGATGTGAATAAAGAAAATAAATAGTAAGCAACGACGTTGTTTGAAACAAACAAAATAAGACCTTATTGTTGATAAAAAATGTTGATCTGACAAATATATTTAATGCAGATTTATGAAATAAATCGAAAAATCCTAAAATTGTAATGAAAAGACGTCTAATATGCAGTAAGGCTTGGAATAACATTTATTAAATGACACGTGTTTGTGGAAGATTTTCTATTTTCTCTGCGCACGTGTCGCAGAAATCGGCATTGCTCGACGACGCGGCGATGGTATCTGAAAAAATAATGGCATTCTAATTATGTAAATCCCTTAGTTAGGTCCTGTCATGTGCGTCCGACAATGCAGTCGACGAGTCGACGAGCTCTGGTCGCCTTATCAAAATACTCGAGAGAGAAACGTGCCGAGAGCACGTACCGCGTACGTTGTTCCCTCGTCGTTTGCCCTCGTCTCGTCATTTGGATGGTTTATTTAAAAAACTATGTCACGTGGTTCCAACTCGTCAGCATCCCACATGAAAAAATCTATTTGATAGAATATGTATCTCGAATTGGTATCAATTTTATTGAACTGCAAAAAGCTAATAAGATTGACGCCTACAGACCGTACGAGAATATACATATGTACGTTATTTTTGAAAAGATATATAAAAATATCTTTTTTTCGATCTGGCGAATTATGAGGCTTCGTGAAGATTGGCGATATTCTCGGCGGAATCTCGATAAATCACGGACGTAAAAAAAGACTCTCGGCTCGGTCCGAATAGTCGGCTGCTCGCAGTGGAAAGAAGGGAAGAAGGAAGGAAAGGTATAAGAGAGAAAGAAAAGAGAAAACGAGGGGGGGAGGCAGGAGGGAGAGAGGGAGAGAGATCGTTCCGCGGACAAAATGGGCCTTCATTTTGCCACGGATGATTTTGCCATAATGATCTACACAGGGCGGTTAGCATCGAACTCCCGGTGAGCGCGAACCGACACCTGGCCGGCCGACAGACGTACACGCAGGTATAGGCTGTGGATTGCTGTATATATACGGTGCGCGAGTCACGTAATGAGCGTGTACATCGCCATAAAATTGACTATTTCGACGCTGCGGAATTGACCGATCGATTAAAAGTCTCCGCGGGCAATTACAACCTACCGAGCCGAACCGAGCCAAGCCGAGCCGAGCCGAGTCGAGCGGAATACATGTGTGCGGCGGCCGTGGACCGGCAGCAGGTTTTCGCACTAGAGTGTCTTTTACCGGATCGACGTCGTTTTTTTCCCCACCTCTCGCCTGAATGATGTTTATGAAGTAACAACACCATGACACGCAATGTAAAGTCAACGGAAGTAATGATTTAATTCCGTTCGTTTCTCATTTTAAGCAAATTTCTTTGCAGTTTTTTTATCTTAGCGCGGATATGGTTTTATTAGTTTAATGTGTCAAGTCAGTCTCTCTCTCTCTCTCTCTCTCTTTCTCTCTCTCCCCCTCTCTCCCTCCCTCTCCCTTCCTCCTTCCTCGTCTCTCTTTCTCTGGACGTGTATATATAGGTATATTTGGTTTATTCCATGTAACCGAACTTTTTGTACTTTTCATTTTTTTTTCTATTCAACTTTTGATTATATACCTCTTTTATTTCGAATATAGAAAGTATAACATAGTGTAGCTAAAAGAATAAACATGAAGAATAGATCTTGAGAAAGAGATACATGAAGGACACAGTGTATTATACGTGTATTAAAGTTAACTGAAAAATTATGTTTACAAATCTAATTTCACGTAATATTAATAATAAGCGGATGTATCTCTTTTTATTTTAAATTTCTCTTTTTTCTGTCTCTCTCTCTCTCTCTCTCTTTTTCTACTATCTTATCTTGCTTTTATATTCTTATTGTTAAAACTAAAGTGTAATACACACGATACGTAACACATTATACAAGTAATAATAATTAAACATCACAAAACTAAAAGGTAATGTCTTAATACATATATCTTTTAAATGGATTTAACGAGATGTTATATATTACCACTCAACGAAAATAAAATAAAAAAACTATATCTACATGGCGTCCTAGAATCGAACAAGCAAATGACCATTCAACAGTATAAACTTTTATGTAGTCGGTACATATTAGAAATACGCTAATAAGCATGCACAGAATTAAGAATGTAATCTATGATATATGAAGGATTTCAGGAGATTAATCTGAACTCCAATGCTGCTCTGTTACGCTCTAGAAAATAAATCGATCCGCGTATGCATTCGCGACACAGGACTCCATAGACAGGGTTTAATACGTGCGGCATATTTATAGTTGATTCGTTAAAAATGACGAGATATATTGTGATACCGTGGTGCACGAATTAATATCCGTTATTTATCGAGCTCGGTGGTGAACAGTGTCCGTAGTTCGCTCGATCGTTAATCGTAGGTACGCCTCGCGCAATCCGGCATAATTGCATCCACGGCGGAAGTGCACCCGTGCGACTTAATTACACCGCGTAGAAAGTCGCACGAGGGGGAATCGACCGGATGCTGGACCGCGTTCCCCGGAAAAATCCGAAGACTGCAGCAGCCGTTAGAGGATCGAGCGATTCGCCAGTCATGCGTTCTAATTAAGATCTCGCGGATCGAGCGCACGCGATCGTTGATCGGGCTGATATTATACGATACTATTCATCCGCGCTAATCGCACGCCGAGATTTTTTTCAAAAACAGCCTACAACTTGCTAGGCGTAACCGCGCGATAACTATATTTCAGAAACGACGCAACAACGCACAACCGAGATACATTTGCGCAGTTACCTCACTGTGAAATAAAATGGCGCGATAATAATTTGATCAGTTAAGAGATAATACCAGGAGTCTATCAACAAGTCGCTAACGTTTCTGCTTTCCATGCGATTGATTAGTGTTCCATATTTGCCATTCTATTAGTACTATACTAATTTTTTGTACTCATTTCTTTTGTTTATTCGCTTTTCTTGTAGGATTATAAGGGTAAGAACATTTAAAGAACATTTAAAAATTCAATTTATAAGTAATATTAAGGTTGTATATATCTAAAATCTAAAATTGGATATAAATCAGTAAAGAAAAGAAAACGCACACCTAAACGGTCATAACAAATGGAAGGCTGGATGATCCGAAAGAGGATGAAATCTTATAACACTATTATACAGTATATGAGAGCGTAATACTCTAGAGCAGCTGTTTATTCTTGCTAAATTTACGTTACAAAATAATACGTATATATCGCATTTAAAGATTCGAAAGAGAGCTATATTTTAAATAACATAATGCAATATAATTCACTTGGAATCTTTCGAAAATTGAAACGACCGTTTTCTCTCTCTCTCTCTCTCTCTCTCTCTCTCTCTCTCTCTCTCTCTCTGTCGCTTACTCTTCCTCGCCTCTATGACGCTAATTTCTTGACGCAACTTAGATCGATGAAGATGATTACTGTTGAACGAATGACCGATGATAACGTCTCTCGCAAGCATTAATCAATCTCGCGGAGGCGAGACGAGAGCTTATCACGGATAACGCGATGCGACATTGATGGGAAAAGGAACCGCCGGTGAAACGGAAGAAGAAGAATCAAACGACGGAGTCGAGGGCCGGCTGTTCCTGCGAGAGCCAATTACGATTCAACTTGGCGTGTAAAGGGCAATCTTATTTGCATAACGCGTCGCGCGGTTACTGCCACGAGACTGCGATATCTCCATTACAAGTATAACCCTTTTCTTCCTCCTTTCCGCCTCATCCCTTCCGTCGATTCTCCCGGGTGCCGTAGATCAGGCAGGTCCTGCTGGGCCTTATGCGCCCGCGGGATATTTATCAAGACCGATATAAAAGGGGTTTCGAAAGAAGAAGTAAGACGTTAACGTTGCGCTATAGACACAATAGAATATAAAAATTTAAATTTCATTTATTATGCATTTTTATTTTTTTTAATAACAATTTTTCACTTATTGATAGGAATACTCTTTTCTCGCGTATAATAATATTTTGTAATATTTATGCGTGTAAAAAATATACAGATCTAGAAGAAATTGTTACTGTTGAAATTTTCTGAAACCAATATCTTATTAGATGATGTTTAATTGAAGATATTTGTATTGATTAGTATATCTTCTGTAGAATTCTAGATAATAGACCTTCGCGTTTTTGCACTTCCCAGTTCCTCTCGCTGGGGCCGTCCTTCGCGACGGGCGGTCATCGGGGCCTCGTTCCTTATGACGGCATTTATTCTCAGAGCTGGCGTATGGTCGATACGAGCCACGCTCACGTGCAGAGCCACGCTAATTGCAAACAGATTTATTGGCCCGACGATTCTCTTGGAATTTAATGCGATCTTATGCGCCCGTCGCCGGACGATGGCCAACCGATCCAACGAGCCACACGACCTGTGTGCCCATTATTAACGCACTATTTTTCCATGTGAATCCTGCATTTATTAACATTGTCTTTCTATTGTCGCTGTCAGTTAAACGAAGACTTTATACATTAAATTTTTTTACGATAAAAATTGCGTTTTCCCACTTTTCTCAATCTAATTTTTAATTGGTTTCTATAAACAGTTTTTTATTTCTTACAAAATGTTTTAAATTTTATATACATGCAAATCGTGAACTCTCTCTCTTTCCCCTCCCACCCTCTCGTTCTCTATACGTGCGCGTGCGCGTGTGCGTGTGTGTGTAATAATTTATAGTTATATATACTTTTATAGTAATACCTTACACACTTGCGGATCTGTAAATGTACGTAGCAATGAAAGGTAGGGGGGGGGGGGCATGCGAGATCCAGATTCTCGAGGGGAAGACATAAATCGGGGTCTGGAGAATAAGATGAAGAGAGAGGAATGGTGTGTGCACGAGACAAAGCGAGATAAAAAAGAAAGAGAAAGAGAGAAATGAGCATTAGCGTCTTTGATGTGCCGCAAGTCTCGAGATAGGCCTTCTCATGCCTCCACGACTCATAGCTTGTCACTCAAGTTACATATGGACGAACCATCGAACTGTGCAACTCGGACATTACATTTTTTATTTGAAAACCTTCGTTGAAAGAGAGAGAGAGAGAGAGAGGATGGGAGGGGGGAGGACGAGAGGGACGTGGAGAGAGATCCCGCTTCGTGTTTCGTAATGCAATTACGAAAGCCTTATTATCGAGCAAATATGTGTGATACGAGGAATGCTAATCAATTACCATCTTGTAATATAAAAATTAATATTATTTAATTTTCTTTATAACTGTAACAGAGAGAAATAGATGATCAAGTTCATATAAATCCTGTACTTTTTATAAAAATATTTTTCTATAGATTAACAGCACGAAACATATATATATATATATTTTTTTTCTGTTTTTAGCGTAATACAAATCTTTTAAAAATTATTTTTAAAATATCATTTGCGACAGCGACGTTCCCCGTCATCAACTCGAAAGGATATTGAGCGAACTTGTTATTCCGTTATCCATTATCTCTTAACGGAAAATAAAAGTCTTCATTTTCATCTTTACTCTTACTTTGTACGATATACTATACTGTACATACATGAAGTTTTTGGTATATTATTGGATGTTATCAGGCCGTTTCATAAGAGATACAAAAATTTCTAATGTTTATGTTAAAATTTTATTACATTTTTAATTAATTAAGACTTAAGAATAATCTAATATTTCAGATCGTATTTTGTCAAACACATGTTGTGTAGCGTTCTTCCATCAGCTTCTTCCTGTTCTAGAAAACCATGTTGTCACATAAGATCTTGCTCAAAGTTTGTGAAACTCGTACGCATTTTATGCTTCTTTTTGAAAGAGCAGAAGTAATATTCCCATATAAGAGTACAGGAAGCGAGCGGTTATCGAAGAGATCGCAGGTAATATGTTGATAATTGGGTCGTAATAAATTAATTCGTCCACAAAAGCAGCAAGACCAAAACAATGACCGGCGCAATAACAGAAGAAACTTCAATGGAATCTAACATAAAACTCGACCGCTCGCTCCGCGATGAAGAGGCACGAAAGAAAAGATCGAGACGGAACGATCAAAAAGGATCGAGAAGAGGAGAGACGAAGAGAGACAGAAGATACTCGGCGTATATAGGTACGTATAGTTACGCTCTTCCATATACGTGTGTGAGAGGCAGAGAGTCTTCCTTTTCTATCTCTAAGGAAACCTCCTCGGTTAGGTCGAAGCTGAAGGCTGAAAGCTGAAAGACGCGGCACGGGTCTCCTTCGACAGGGGTATAAGGTTACTTGTGGGAAAGACGCCTACGTCTTATTATGGCTTGTTTTGAGCCCTACCAACTCTTTGGTACTATAATTACGTGGTTATTGATAAGTCGATCAGGTTACCGTCGTGCGAACCTCCTTTCTGACGCGCGCACAATGTCCTCGTCGGGCCGTGCGCTCTTCGTGCGCTCCCCGTGCGCTCACCGTGCGCTTGTCGACGGGACAATGAGGCGGGGGATGTTGCTCGTTGTCGGGATCTAGTCGTCGGCGGCGATAACGGCCGCGGTGGATGTCTTCTTCTCGTTGCCGTTAGGTTGGATTAATGCAACACACAACAGGTTGGATTAATATTGCGATAACACGTAGCGTTACGAATCGAAAACTGAAGTATATTGGTCTTATATAGTAAAAAAAGAAACAAAGGCATAAACTGATAGATATTTAGATATCGGCGATCAATAAAGGATAAATCGCGCCGCCGCGTTCGAATACGGCTAGCTAAAAGGATTCCGGCTCTTCAATCGTGCCAGAAATGTACCGCCCCATTGTTTCTATCGAGTCAGGCCAGATATCTATCGATCACGAAGGATCGATAGCGCTATTAACAAATTGAATTGTACAATGGGCCTAAGCAAACGCGTGCGAGTGCTGCATCCCGAGGGTATTGTCATGTATATGCGAGACATTTATCGACTCGTCCATCTCTCCGCGATGTCTAAAGAGAATATACTTATTCACTCCGGTATCCCTCACGTTCCCAAAAACTTTGGTCGATCTCGTGTCGACGGTTGCAATACTGTTTGTCTTGTAGTCATCTCAATCTCAAATTATTGTATCGAATTAGACAAACGAAGGCGACCTGTAGATCTATTCTGTAACTTTTAACGACAGTGTCGTTATCGTTACACGTTGTCGTTGCGCAGCTTTTTTACCATATATTATACCTGCGCAACGACAATGTAACTGTAAATCGTTAAAAGTTACAGAATAGGCCTACTGGCAAATTTCCGTCCGATTTGCATGGATTGACATATGTATAATCAAATTGAGAAATGTGGAATGGAATTGTACGATCGTGTGCAATTTGAGTTTTTCATTTTCAAGATATATTACATTAATCTGCATAACCTAACCGCACTAGGTATGCAATTTTAAGTCCAATAGACCGATCTTACCATCTTTTTTTTTTAAGGATTTATAAACACTATTTAACATAAATATGCTAATCAACTTGATTGTAAATTTGTTTGTAAATTTGACTTTATTATAGAAATTTTGTGTCTTGTAGAATTGATAAAAGGATATGTACAAATGAGCGGCTTTGATTCTCATCAAGTAATGGATTTTGTCTACTTCATATGAGCCGGGAAGAAAAGAAAAAAACGATTTTGTCTTCCTTGTTTTTCAACGATTATCCGATCAATAAATCTAAAATATTTTCTTTATAGTACACTTACTTTTTCTCTACGATGAACGATAATCGTAAATGAAATTTATGGCAAAGGTTTTAAAGATCGATTTATCGTCAAGAATCTATGAGATCTTGGTTAGAAATACAATAATTAAGAGCTACCTGGGTTTCGCCACCCGCAGTGAGAAATCATTGTCTCGTACAGCCAGGTAGCGAAACCCAGCCGGTACATCGAGATCCTTTCCGATCTTCCGTACCTTCGTTTCCCATTAATCAACGTCGGCACGTGAAATTAATTGGCCGGGATCAATGTTTTGGCATTCGGCTCCTCTTACGAAACGAACACGACGATGACGCAACAAACAAACAGAGGTGGCCGCGTAGCACGCTCCGAAAAAAAGAGAAAAAGAAGAAAGATAATGGAACAGCGTCTAGAGAGTCTTTAAGGAATATTCTGAATGACACTGTCCTCAGCTATTCCTCAGTTTTTCCTTACGTTTGTGTTATGTATATCTTGTAGAAGAGACATGTACTCTCACAATCAGTAACGAAAAATAATAAATTTTTCAGCTACATCTTAAAAATCCAAATGTCTCCAAACACATTTTTATATAGAGTTTTTGCTTTTCTAAAATTTTAAACACAATCTCGAACCAACTTATTTTTCATATATTGCACTTTGTTTATTGCAAGAATCAAGCCGCGAAATCCTTTACGAAAGCAATTCTTTTGTCTGTTCATTCTTCATACAATGGACGAGTGATGTAAATATTATTTTTGATAATGTTGTGTGATGTAATTATGTTATGTGGATTTGGAGCATCATGTAGAAACACATTTATATTATTCGCTAGTGTTCTCAAAGTCGCTTTTATGCGCGGGTTATATAAAAAGGAAGCACCCTAAAAATTATCATCATGAGAAACGGTAGAATCTATGTATATGGCCTTGATGCCTTTTTTAATATTAGCGGCTAAAAAAAACAAAACACACAGTGCATGCACAACCTCGAATTTTACTGTCGATTATTTGGTGACATAATGTTCTCTCTCTCTCTCTCTCTCTCTCTCTCTCTCTCTCTCTCTTTCTCTCTCCTCCCCTCTCCAGAAACATATTTATAATACTGCTTATAATAAATACGCAAAAGATATGTAGACATTTTTTATTTTTCAATTTTATTCTTTCCAAATCATTCTTGAAAGAAATTAAGCAAGTAACACGATGTAATTACATATTTGACGAAGCTAATTGACAAATAAAATTAATAAATAAGATACGAAATACAATATCAACATGAAATAACGTGCTAACTAAAAATTTGCCGCCATAGATAACGGTCTGCTCATAAAAACGCTTCAATCTTTTCCTTCTCGCGCTGCTAAGGAAAATCGAACAGACAAGTAACTTTTGTGGATCCAGATAAGCGTACTATTTCTTTTTTTCTAATACAGGTCCAGAAGCCTTGACGAAGCCTCTAGTTCGAAAATGCACGTTGGTATCCGAAGCGCGTGGTACAAAATGCCTTGGCGTCGACCGATCGGTCAAACTCGAATAACGAATCATCAGGATCGCACAGCGATTTCAGAAGCGTGTATGTGCACGCGCAAGAAGAATCATCGAGACGCGTTTCTGTACGCTTCTTTGTGATCAAACAAACGAATTCAAGGATAGACATCATCAGTCACTCTATGTTGATCTTGCTTCCGATAAATACGCGATCGGGGCATGCTGACACATGCTAGAAACTGCGGTGACTAGAAACGCTTCCCGCTGTCTACGATCTACCTAGCTCCTTTAGGATGTCACGGAGAAAGTCTTCTGGCGTGACAGTTGCCACTTGTTGTGCCTCCCTTCCCTCCACCTCTGCTAATTGTAGGTATATTTTATTTTACGCAGGCCTCCGTTGTAAAACTTAAAGCCTCTTTCCGTTGGACTTTAATCAAACTGCTCAATTACATTGCTCACGAAAAAGTCCAATATATCCAAATGTAATTTATTTTTATTGGTTTGTTTGTAATACAAGCTATTTTAGAATACATACTTGTATTTCTTACCCACTAGTGATTCTACACATACTTATTTTATATTGATACTTTTTTTCTCTCTCTTTGATACTTATATACTACTTAATAATTGTCAAAAAATTAATAATTTATGGCTGATAACAGTTTGATATTAACGTATCAACTTTCAACAAGCTGAAACAATTAGTAACATTTTCTTAGTACTTGCGTCATGGTCAATATTATAAGACTGTATTAAAAAATAAAAATCTCTTAAAAGTGCAAACGCGCACAAAATTAAAACAAAAAAATATCAAAACAAATATTAATACAAATTGCAAGAGCAATGAGGAAAAGTAAATATATTTCAAAGATCTTGTTAGGCAAGTTTCAAAAGGAGACGAGACGAGACGAGACGAGATTCGACGATCAGGTGTCGGCACGTTTGACACCTTCGCTCCATAGAAGCTCTTTCGGGCGACGTCGTGTCATTTTTCCGCTCGCGTTCCCTCTTTTCTTCGTGATCGTGAGCACGGTAGCACGATCACGTATACGCACTTCGGACTGGGACAGAGTCGGCTGCGACGGGGCGGTGGTGTCGCAGCGGCATATAATGTGCGAGAAAGCCTTGCGGGGGCGGCCGACGCGTCCAAAGGGGGTTGGCAAAGATGAAAGATGCCGCCTCTAGAGAATCCCACGGCGCGGCACTCTTTCTCCTCGCGGTCCCACACAATACAATCTCGTGATGTGTGCTTCGATCAAGTCGAAGGAATCCGCCGCGTCGTGCCGACCACCCGCTGTCCGAGTTGTGACTTCATTTGATGCAACACGATCGGACTTTTTCCCCACTCGGCGTAACACCGTGCCCCCTCCGTGGGAGTCTTAAATAGACAGACAATGGTTCAACGATACGTTACCGATCGTTCGGGAAGCGTTTTGATTCCGTCAAGTGTACGCAGTATCGCGAAAATTTTGATATAAAATATTGACGTTGAAAAATAAAAGGTAATATAGTAGAGTAGAAAACGAGCAATAAAAAATAAAAACTTCTAGTAGAGTAGAATGAACCGCATTTTTATTTTGCCATTAAACTCTGTGTTGTTTAATCTTTAGTAATGTCGAAAATGATCTTTATCATATTTCATTTAACTCGAGTTATACAATAGGACCTACCTACCTATATAGATTGTTGCTAAATGCATAACGTGATATTGTGCATTTGCCGATGGATAGTTTATTATTTATAGGACAGTTCCATTGGACGATCAATGAGTTCCGAGGCAGGGAAAAGAATCGGATCGGTTCCTCGCGGGATGTCTAAGTCTACGTGATCTCGAGATCTCCTTTATGTTCTCGAGCCAAGTAGGTTTAGATCCGCCGTGAATCGCCGGGACACGTTTATCTGTTTTATCACAACAGTGGAGCCACTACAGAGCCGCTATTCGCCGAGAGGAGGAACAATGAGAAAGACAGGGGCTTCTCTCTTTCTCCAAGAAGATCTGGTGGAACCGACACACAATGGGCCCAATGACTTGCTATAATTGCGCGCTCGCGGCATAGCGCGGCCTACTGCCGGCTTCGTGTCAATTCGAGTGTCCGATCGCATTCACGTTGGAAGCAATGGATGGCGTGTACGAGGGGCCACGCTACGTCTCGAATGCGCGTTCTTGCTCGTATCGACGATCTCTCTGCCGCACCGGAGAGGCCTCGCGTTCGGCCCTCGCTTGCGCTTCGCGCCTTGCCCCTGTTCTCGCGGAGAACCGGTGACACGCGATTATTTCGATGCGAGTCGATCGAATACGAGCCGCTCGAATACGATTCACTGTTACAGATAGATAACAGATAGACACGAGATAAGAATCGTGGGCATACCCGACTTTTAACATCCACTTATGCAGCAGGTGCTAGTGATTAGAGATGCTGACTGCAAATGTCGTAATGAATTTTAAACGCGTCAAATAGTTTACTGGAACATTAATTTAAACAAATTTCTCAAAAGATAGAAGAATTTCTTAAAGAATGAAATAGGGAAAGATATAAAATTAAGCAAGGACATTAGATAGTACAAAGAAATCTTTCTCTAAATTCTTTAAATTTTGGGAATCTTTGCAATTCGTAATTTTTATATAAAATCTCATAGTGAAAAGACGCAAAGACAAGAGTGCAAGAGTATAGTATGAATTAAATAAACATTATTTTACAATTGATTTTGCTTAATAATAGTATGACTGAATACAACGTCGTCGAACGAGTTATAAAGAAATAATATAAAAATCAAATAACATACATACTAAATGAATAATAGAAATAAAAAAGAAATCTGACTTAGAAGTCTGATTAGAAAAAATAATATCTTCAACGTCTTTTGCTTTTGCCATATGCATTATTAATAACGCAAAAAAATGAAATGGTTTCCTTTATAGTCTAGTAGATATTATTACTTATCAGTGATCTGTTTCAATAATCATGCATTTTACAATAGATAATCATTAAGCTGAGATTATTATTAATCGAAAGGTGGATTATTAATATTTTCGGAAGATTGGTAAGTCTTTCGCATTATTTCGGTAAACATATTTGTATGCTCATTTCCTACCTGAGGATAAGACTTTGGCTAAGATGATTCGTTATGTAGAGTCTGCGAAGAAATATGTCGCGCATACCAACTGACCGACGCATCAAGTCCAGGCATTGTGGACCTCAGACAGGTTTTCGGTGAGTTTTATTGGAGCGCGAGCGACTGTCACGCGTGTAATGGCGGCATTGTTACAGCCTGCAGACGAATAATGCTTCTCAAAACCCACATGACGCAACGTTCCCTTTGAGGTATACTTTATACGAATCGTTCCAGCGAGTTTTCATTTGCGCCGATAGCCACAATGATCGCCCCCACGTGCGCGCACAAAGAATGATCTGAGGTATCCGCTTCGTCTGATAATTCCATTAGTCTATTGTAGCTTTTAGCGGTGAAACGGATCCTCCTCCTACATTAACTCGACATTTCTTACTCTTTAGGAACTAACTCGGGATAGCGCAAGCGCAGAAATGTTTTTCATACGCCGATTTGATGACAATTAATTCGGCCTGGTCGAAACAAATTTAAATGCAGGCAGAAATGTTAATTGTATCCAATTCTCATTTTAAAAGTTGGATTTCTTTTAAATCAGATTATATGCGCCATTACAATTAGATAAAGAAGATAGCCGATATAATTTGTATTCTGCATATAATTATCTGAAGAAATTTTGAATACTGGCAAGAAGGAAAGCTTAGAGTCCTCTATATATAATACGTATTTAATATATTATTTGAAGAAATTATCTTTTTTATGAGAATTAATAAACAATTTAAATATCGAGAGATAGGCCAATGACGGTCATAGCGGATCTTA
>NJRP01000023.1:123949-155045 GCA_003063835.1 Aphaenogaster floridana
AATTCGATTCGTATTCGAATCGAAGAGGTTCGATTCGATTCGATTCGACGTGAAAATTTCAGATTCGATTCGATTCGATTTCGAACATGTTATCAAAGATTCGATTCGATTCGATTCGACTTGCAAATACTTGATTCGCACACCTCTAGTGTGTGTGTGTGTGTGTGGGATATGATACTCAAAATAACTGCTATATTTCCTAAACTTTTTTTGTTAATAACTTCTTAATGAAAAACGAGCGCGTAAAGCTTTCGTTAAGACGAAAGATTTGAGCAATATTTCGACAGAATACAAACCTAAATCCACCTTTATTGCTTTTCAATACTTAAAATAACTGCTAGATTTTTTAAACTTTTTTTGTTAATAACTTTTTAATAAAAAACGAGCGACGGCTGAAACCTTCTGAAGGTCACTCAGGGTGATAAAATTATCAAAGGTGCGAAAATGCGTTATCATTCTTACAACATAATATTTTTTATGACAAAGTTTTGTAACGTGTAATTTACACGCGTTATTCACTTTAATATCAAAATATGTTAATAAAGTTAAGCTGCTAAAAGTAAATTTTAAAGGAAAGCAGAAAGATATATATATATATATCATCAGGATTGATGAGTTTATTAAATAATGAGTTAATTAAATTAATTTTAAAAGGAATTATTTATATTAAATTAAAATGTAATTTTTTAAAATTAAATTACTCTAAACGAAAAAACAATCACAATGTGGATTATCGAATAAATTTAATAGGTAAATATTGATAAAAGGGGACCCAGCCCCAATGACCTTGACCTTGACATATGTTGTCACATTGTGATTGTTTTTTCGTTTAGAGTAATTTAATTTTAAAAAATTACATTTTAATTTAATATAAATAATTCCTTTTAAAATTAATTTAATTAACTCATTATTTAATAAACTCATCAATCCTGATGATATATATATATATATCTTTCTGCTTTCCTTTAAAATTTACTTTTAGCAGCTTAACTTTATTAACATATTTTGATATTAAAGTGAATAACGCGTGTAAATTACACGTTACAAAACTTTGTCATAAAAAATATTATGTTGGAAGAATGATAACGCATTTTCGCACCTTTGATAATTTAATGGTATTTTATAAACATATAAGTACTAATCTCTCAATGTAATATTGATAATGATAGCAAGATACATCATTATTTTGCCATTATTATCAGAAACAGTGCCATTATACAGTGCACGTTGGCAACATGTGTTAACCCCTGTTAATCCTCAGCAAAGCTTCCAAGCAATATTATTTCCGAATGACGATTATCGAGTATGTACTTGAAATCGTAAAGAGCACCCAGGGTGATCTCAAAAATAGAGATATCGATACGTGGTTCCCTACATCTCTCTGCGGGGTCATTGATATCCAATGGTCCGTTCACGATCGGCTCATTGTCGAAAAATAGTTTGCGCCAATTTTCTCACAGTCTCTTACCATAGTCTTGAAAATCCGTTGAATTGCAAACGTTTAATGAGTTACATTCATGAATTTTTTATAAGTCATTCTCGATTGTCGAATCAATAGCATTTGTCTACGAGTAAAGTTCACGTATCGTGGCACAGCTAAATTTCTGTTGAATAGTGCTAGAAATATTAATAAGGAATGGTATTGGTGTATTATTTTTTAATTAAATATACAAAATATTTTATACACGGATTTGATAAATAATGTTTTTTTCATCGAAATCGATTAGCATTTATACGGGATCAAAAAGGAACACTTAACAAAGCATGAGTGGGAATGTGATGAACCGTTATAGAAAAATACCGTGTGATATCTTCACCGATCCAGTTGAACACCACAGTTATTATCGGTACCTTAATTGAATTAAATCAAGCTAATAAATGTCAGTGAACATCGGTTCTTTGATCCTCCGATGCTGCTCCTCACGCCAATTTACGCTGGTTAATGTGGAGCTTCTCCTTTATTCACTAATTCAAGAAAAAAGCATGGTATTTCTTACGACTTTTCGTGACTTTTATGAGAGAACAAAATAGTCATAGTGTTATACAGGTTATCGCTAACAACAATATATCGTTTGTGAAAATGTAATTAAAATAACGAAATATATTCACACGTGTAAGGATGTTTTCTAAATGGCTTCCATTTTAAGCCGTTCTTAATTTCGGACACAGAACAATATTTATGAAATATTATGTAATGTTGCAAAGCTATAAATTTCTAAAGGTGGACTCATCTAATATTAGGGACAAGACAATCGTTGTTCGTTACTATTTCTTTTAAATTTTGGATCAAATTTTTTATACAATTTCAGTTTAGCCTCGAAGGATCATTGAGAAATCGAACTTTGAATCGTTCACATTGTACCGTGTGTACTTTCGTTTCTATCTCGGAAGTCTGCGTTCCGACCGTACAAACGATTGCGAAATCGATTAAGTAAGCAGCAAGAGTAGGTAGGAATAAAGGACCGATTAGAAGTCTCCCGGGTATAAGGATGAGGGAGTCGATTTTTGCCAATGCATTCGGAATCGGTCGTGCAAAACATGTCCCGCGGAGTCGAGTCAGCGGGAAGCCCAGGGCCGTGCAACAAGTGGCACCCAGAGCCAAGGGTCCTTTTGATACCGAACAGAAAATCTCCCGTTCCGAAATATCCCGCCGCGATTCCGCGTTTACACACGTTTGGATCTTGGATGAGCGTTCGTGGAAATGGAAAAGTAAGATCAACTAAATCGTGTCATTCTTGATTCGTTTTCCGAGCATGTCCACGTAAATTCCGCTTGTCAAAACTAGATAAAACCTTCCTTGACTGATAAATGTTTGCGCATGATTAATAAAGTTTCTTGATCATATAACTGACACGAAAAATAACGTTTTAGAGAAGCTTAAGATTACCGTACCTTTAACTTGAATTGGAGTTGTAATAAAATGCATCAATCAAGGCATCGATAGTCTTTGAATTATATACAGTTAAAACTCTAAAAGTAAATCTCAGAAATATGAAATATGAAATGTGAAAGATGTTTCGGCGGATGCTGATTTGAATGCTATCCAGCGAAGTAATCTTGTGACATCGGTGCCGGTTGCATTTCGTTGTTTGATCAATTGAGGTACCGGCACTCGGAGAACGACAAATGACACAAGAATTTTTACTTAATCGCTTTCGAAACTCATCCAAATGAGTCTAACTGTCACGACAGAAAATCATGCGCCATCTGACAATCTGATCCCGTCGATCCATCGCATAATGAGAACCAGCTTATATTCATACTTCTCGAGACAGATCAAAACATTTTCGGTGCTCATCCTTGAGTAATTTTGTTTTCGAACAACAACCGTGATTCAACGTAAAGAATATATTGTAGATCTAATTATTGTCGCACAGTACTTAATAATTTGTGTCGAAAGATTTCCAAAAGAATAAATTAAGACTAGCATAAAATATGTAATCCTGCGCAATTCAAGGTAATTATAATCTTTGAAAACGACTTTTAAATATGGCACAAATAGTTGCCATATTTAACCGTGTAATGAGTTGCTATTTGTTAATGAAAAGACGATTTTTGTCGAAATTGAAAGTAAGCATAACAATTAGTTTTACTTTACACATACGACTTTTCTGTCTTTATTTCGATGTTTCATAGATATGCAAATCTGCTTCAGAGCAAGCTATTACTTTACCGTTGTGAACCGAAACGCGTGCATTCGGCTGTAACCAAGAGGCAAGAATGATAAATCTCCCTCTACGTATATGTGCATACAACTTTCTGTCGTAAGTGACAGAATGGCTTGTCTTTCTATGATCATTCTGGTGTGATCTCTAATAGTGATCTCTAATCTCGAGTCGTTGAAAAATATTTGCGTTTAGTCTTGCACGGTTTGGCAAACGTAACATATGTTTAACATGATGCATTCTGTGCCGTTAATATATAAATCATCTTTAGCAGGAAAGGTTTATTCAAAGTTAATATGTGTGTCTTGTGGAGAGAGTGCGTGTCTAATAAGATATTATTGTTTAAAATAATATCCTTCGGCGAGGGTCCATTGATCAAATGTGTCAAGTACCTAATCAAGACATGCGATAGCGTCAAATTTTTTGTTTTTTAAATAGATTTATAATTAATTATAACTAATTCCTATTAATTAAGTATCTTATATTAGAAGGAAATATTTTTATATGTAGATAATAAATGAATCACAATGAATTGAAAAGAATATAAAATATTAATATTATACATACATATATTCAATTTCTAACAGAAGTTGAAAGAATTGCAGATTCATTTTCTTAATTCATTCTCTCATCCAATGAGAATTAAAATAAATATAGATAGATAGAGGCAAAAGAAAACATTTCGTAAATATATAAGCTTGCATATTAGGAAATTATTACATTTTGGAGTAACTTATTGAGCGTTCTCACTCCTTGACTGCAGCACGATGCATTGTGAATTTGGGCTGAAGCTCCATCTTTCCATCATTCTTTTTTCATAATTCTACGCTGAAGATGGCTAAAAAGTTAGCCGAAACGTACGTTTAAGTTAATTGTTGTATTGGAGACTTCGTTTAATTGCCTTTAAGATGTATTAAATCTGTTTAACAGTTTTATTGCGCTACGTTTTCTGCGCTGACTCCCATTAGCTCTTTCTTTATTAATTTTTGTTTAGGAAATTATAATTTTACAAAATGAGTTTTTATTAATTCGCCAATTAATGGATCATTTTTACCGGAAATTATACGAGTATTCTCGCATGTTCGTTTTATCAATTGTTGATAAACAAGATTCGTAACCATTACATTAATTTTTATAACTAAGCATAATCGTCTCGAGTTTCCTCTCTCTCTGTAAAGACTTTGTCCAACTAATTGCACGCATTCTTACAGTCCGTCGCATTATTGCGTTACGAGCGAGCGCGCGCCAAGAAACAGAGAGGAGGAACGGCGGCAAATTAATATATCCGCTTTTTAATCCCAATGTAGAGGTTAATTCTAGCCGAGGGAGACGAGAAAACGAGATAACGTGGGGGCCACGCGACAGGAAGACGGTCTCTTGCCCCCGAAAGGGGGCATCTCTTCTTGTTGCTTCCTTTCTTCTCCTTCTTCCAACTTCCAACAGACTCTTCTGTGTTCCACCTCTCAAAGGACCACGATAATCGCGTAATAACGCGAACGATTAATCAATTAAAAACGACGAAAAGTCACGAATCCCGTGTGGCGCACGCTGCTGCGCGAAGCACCGCCGTTCTCGTGTCCTCGGTGGTCCACGTTCCAAGATTTTACGACGATGATGGAACCTAAATTGCGCTTAAGTGGGTGGCGCGCTAGATTTATTCCAAACGAGCGCGTATTTCCATTGTTTTCGTGGGCTGGTGCCACGACGAGAGTCTTACTGCGCTATAAAAAATTGGACTTTTGACTTAATTATTGGATTTTCGATGTAATTAGTAAAAGATATTTACTAACAATAAATTGATATTACTTTTTTATACAATTACTCATGCAAATGGATTGTACAATATAAAAATTAACGGGTATAGTGGTGATGTTTTACAGAATGAAATTTCGCGCGAGAGATAATTATCTGCTTATTGTGACATATTTTGTAGTACACACACACACACACACACGCGCGCGTGCGCGCGCCAAAATGAAAAAAGAAAAATTGAAATAAAAACGTTGAAACTGTAAAACTATGTTACCCTGTATATCTTGTAAATAATAAAAAACTAAAAATTCATGAATATTTTTACTAATAGTGGAAGGATTAATTATAGGGACAGGAATGTAAGTAACTTTGTTATTTTCGAGTCGTGGACCACCGAAAAAAATTCTCCACGGTCTCGAATTCTTCTCTCGGTCATCGCGGTTTCTCGAGAAGATAGCCGTCGCCGTCTCTGTCCTTGGCTAGAATTCGTGCCAGACTGAAGAGATACATTGGTAGAAAGAGGTGAGCCTCCGTGAACGTCGGAGCACGCGCGGGCAAAACATTCTAATCTAAAGTTATAAGAAGCAGAACATCGAGAAGAGAAGGAGCGAGAAGGATATGGCGAGATGGGCAGTGGGGGGGGATTTATTTTATGGCGTGTAATCCTCCGTGTCGAGGTGCGAAAGGGCTGTAATTCTTTTGTTGGCACCACGGGGTGTCCACGCTTCCAAAGCAACCGCTAACTAATTCCTCCCATGAATGCTCGGTCCTTACATCTTTAAGCGTCGTTCACACCCCTCCGCTTCTTGCGCTTCGACGGTCGACCGCTTCGTCCGTTCGCTCAGCGTCGCGATCGCGTATATGTATAAGCATGTACGATATAGACACGATGTACGCGCGTGCCCGAACGAATCGAATCACAGGAAAATTGCTATCCGTACCGACATCGTCTTGTTGAAAGGATAAGATCGAATAATTTGGTAATTGTGCGAATAGAATGGAAATAACTCTCTTCAAATATCGATAAATTATTAATACTTGTGCGGAGAAAGTAATTTGAAAATCAAATGAATTGTATAACGAGAAGTAAGCTTGACACAACTGCGTTGCTTTTAGAGAATAACGAAGAGATATAAATATACTTTATATATACTTTGTTTTAATTATTAAAATTTTAAATGATTTTTTTATATTTAACACTTACTGCTGTTTGAAAATTCTAATTAAATTTTAAATTAACGTTTTTATTGCAATTAAAATTTGTATTTATTTTCTAAATGTGACGAATTACAAAGAACAAAATTTAAAGTACAACGATGTACATACATACATCTATTAAGCAAATTAAACCAACATACCGAGTTGTATTATTCATTATGTGAATATAGCAGATGGCATTGAGTACTTTGATTTTTTCCAAGCGCTTCCAAAATTAATATGTTACTTTATAAAAGTTGTTATTATTATTCCTCTTGTATTTCTCTCTCATAATTTCCAAAAATTAAAAATATAAATATTTATGTGTAAGAAATTGTAAGACGACTCAACTGGCAAGAGATAATACTTATATTTGTCACTACGTATCAACCATACGGATTGTGGTCATCTACAAGTAACAAATTTTAATATTAATAATACTGAAGCATCTATATGATTCTCCCCCCTCCCCCCAACACCCTCCCATCACGAAAACTGTTAGAAAATTTGTTGCGAAAAATATTACCTCAGCCAGGATGTGCATAAAATATTACCTCAGCCAGGATTGTGCATAAATATTTATGCACACACTCTTGCATAAATGGATAATGAAATGACATATTTTATTTAAAACCGCATAAATTATTATTTATCAGGATAAGCATCTTTAGCAAAATATGGATACAAAATGATAGTCTACTATTTAGTCTACATGTCTCGCTACATAGTTTTCGGTACGTAGTCTTCTTGCATACCTATATAGTCTTTCGTGCACGCTAACGTACAGATTTAACACGGTCTCCGTCGAACGAAACAGCTAGCGTGCAAAGAGTGTCTTGGACGTGTCTGCGTTTTAATGCATTAAACGAGCCATTTGCTCGCCCCATTCCTTCAGCGGTATGCGCGCACATACTCGCACGTGGACACGTCGTCGGCGACGCCGACGCCGACGCGACGACAGCTACCAGTGATCAGTCGCGCGTGCGTCTCTTTCCTATATGAGTTTCCTGCGTCTCGCGAGTGGGCGCTTCTCACTGTCGTTTCTGCGTACAAACAATGAGGTAAAGTGCGTTTCTCGGTTTAAGGCTCATCAGCTCACATGTCTGACAAATGACAAGTTTAACAGTTTTTGTTATCTCTTATTGTTAGATGTTTCAAAACGCTCAAATTTATATCACGCAATTATAATACATTGCGAAAAAGGAAAAAATGACTAAAGAGAAAGTAACAGATGCTAATGTCAAATTATTGAGCAACAATTATATACGTTTCGAGAATGTCAGGAAATTAAGAAACTAATAGTGGAAGTGAATAGTATTAATAGTTAAAACGAGCCAATTTCTCTCGAATTTAAACTTAATAATTGTCATATCATTAAATTAATTCTCAATAGATTCAATTTTTTTATCTCAGTTTCCATTATCCATTGTTTTTGTAATATATATGAAAAGACGTTGAGAAAAAAGTAGTAGTGTACAATGTAGTACATGTAAGGAGAAAGTTAGAGAAACGATGAGATAGAAGCGAGGTGCGCACTTTTTTTGATTTTCAAGATATCTAGGTATACATATATGCTAAAGTTGAATTCGGTCCCTTTGTTAGACTGCGAAAAAGATGCTCCATGATCAATTTCGCGGTAATGCGGGCAATTTCCAGTCATTATGACTTGCGATACGTGCACGTGAGATCATCGAGAGTCGAGAGTCGAGTGGTGATCGCGCGCGCGGAGGCGCATCTTGTTGCATCGCACTGTTCGTTCTGTACACGCAGAGTTATGCCGAAAGTAATCCGTCGAAACGAAATGTAAAGTCACCCTTCCAACTACGCGGGTACCGTGACTAATCGATGAGTACGCAGCCGGTCGCGTATGGGTCGAATCGAATTCGAGCCGTGTGCTCGTCCGTGCACGCGTTTTCCACTCGCTTACGGATCGCGACTTACGATCTACAGGGTACATCGTATTTATGATCGTGCCTTCTTTCGTAATGCAATGTAAAAAGTTCTTTTTCCTAAATAAAATTTTAGACGTGCACCACGTCTGCATCTACGCTGCAGGTTTCTCATCTGAATTCTCATGTTGAATGCCGAATCTCATAACTAGTAGGCTAAAATTAAGTTTGAAACAGCTGTTTTACCGCCGTATATATAGAATCGTATCGGAACTATTAATTGTACATCGCAACTATTAATTTCATTCAATAGACACGATACATAATACGTCCAAGCCTATAGGCTTCGTCATATACGCTTATCTGATACAAAATCAGACGTTTATAAGGATATATTTTATTGTTTTAAGTGCTACGTCTGAAGCGAGATCTCACACGTCATATGCATCCTGTATATCTTTTACGAAGGTAAAGGAGGTATTATATTATACTTGCGCATGGACCGAAATTGTACCGGCGGCGTGCATTTGTACGTGATGTATAATTTTCACTAAACTAAACCATTATACCGCGTGACGTCGAGCTGCGTGCACGAGTACATACATCAAGGATCAGGGGTGTAGGGAATAATGAGGAAGCCAAGAACAAGACAGGAGAATGGCTGACAACGCGGTGGACCGTAAGAAGTTAGGGTTTCCCATGACCGCTTTAATTGCACCCGTTACTCCCCTCTCAACGTTGTCCATTTGTTACCGGGCATTATTTGCTGCCGATGATTTGTGCTACGGAGAGTTCGATGTATCAACAGAAGTGGAAAGATTGCTCTCCCATGTGGAAGTATTTGCAAAACTTATCTGTGCAGTTCTTATATAACACAACTTTCATTGTACTAACAAGATTAAAAGTTGGAGAATTTAAGGATTCTCTGCAAGTAACAGATTATATAACTCTTGAACGATTCAAGACTTAAAAATAAAATTAAGTTTTATTTTAAAACAACAAATTTTTATAACTAGGTGATTTTAGATTATATTTCCAAATTTCTAAATTCCCTTTCTTTTTCTTTGATTGATGAAAAGACTGTTTGATTATGACTGCGTTTTCGCGTGCGCTTACATCGGCAATCTTACATCGGCGTCGAAAAGAAAAACTTCCGGTCGTAAATTTTCGCGAGATGCCTTCGTGTAATTGAATCGGTCAATTCTAGGGAGAAAAACGGTGGCATCCGGCGCGCGCCGCGAGGTCAAGTAGCCGACCTCGTATCCTGGGTCTTGCTTGGGTCCGGGTCTTCATTGGCGGCCGCGGCCGCGGGTCAAACTCCTTGACTCGCGACCACGACCAGCTGCCCCCTAGACAACTTCGCAATTTATTGCCGTTGTTCCAACGTGCAACGTGTACTATGCGCACTTTTCAGGCAGCTTCATTCATACGTTTCTTCATTCATAAACTTTACGATACTCGGAATGAGTCTCGGACTATCTACTATCTAATGTATTGTATTGATGAATAGCGCGAGGAATTCTTAAGATTTTTTTAAAACTAGATTCACACAAAGTTGATTTATTTACAAATAGTAAAGAGGAATCGTCCCTTCTTTGAAACATTGTTTTTGATTAGTATGTAAAATGTAATCTGCCGCGAAAGGAAGAAAGAAGAAACAATTTTCTTTTATCTACACGTTATATTAAAGATAATATTGATTATTAATAATAATTATATAAATTAGCCGTTATGAAAAACTTATTATTATCATCAAGATCAGTAATATAATGTGCATTAGAGACAATGTGTGCACACATATTAAATCAGGCAAATAACTTCAACTTAGAATTCAATTGCTTGTAAACGGCCGCAAAACGGTGCGAATGCCCCGAGCGTAGCGATGCTACGAATCGCGTTTCCGTTTGCTCATTTATTCGCCTCACAGTTAATACACAGTAGTCTTATTACTCGTACCGCACATTATTCGTCAACACTATGTCAATGATGCAAGTTGTTATTTAAGCGTGTCAAGGTTAATAATCCCTCGTCTCTTTCGTTGCCAAGTTTTTTGCAAATCGAGCGAAACAAAATTGATTATTCCGTAATGCACCTTGAATTTTCCATAGATTTGTTTCGACACAATATCTTCTTTTGCAGTTATTTTCGTCAATCACCGATTGTCTCGGAATGACCGTAACCTCACGCAAGTATAATCTATTCTTTCATGGCATATGCGTGCTGCATTTCAACGAGACACTTTAACTGAACTGTTTCCCCCACATATTATTGCAAATTTGCGCGGTAAGTGGACATTTGTTCACTTTATCGTCGCTGAAGATTGACGATCAAACACTGACTCTCTACGTGTTATTTGCGTGACATGAATATTTCAAGGACAAGCAGATTATCGATTATTTTCTACAAATTGTGTTTTTTAAAAACTAGTATACGTATATACATACAAAAGAATTTAAATTTACAAAATCAGACTCGAAGCATTTTTTATATCAAAGCGTTGCTTCGTCGACATTGTCATTTTATCGTGACAAAAAGATCAGATGTTCTACGCTGAATATTAGCGGGTGATTTGGCACGCTAACGTGCGAGTGTTCGCATGTTCTGAAGAGTTAGTTGCCCTATCGTCGCAAAAATGTGCACCCAGTATGCACACCCGTTGCCCATTTAAGCAGCATTCGCGCGACCCTTTAAAACAAATAGCGCATCGACCAGCAAATCTCGCGAATCAGAGAACGTGAAACACAGGAAGGAGTGAGACGCCAAATGTTGAAAGAGATTTACAGGGCTTAACCCTACGTCGCTCAATTTGAAAAGTGCTTCGCACAAGTGGCACAGCTGTGCCATAAAACGACTGCGATTATCGACAGAAGTTGCTCCATACTGCTGATCGATACCGTCGAAATAGTTTGATTACTTTTGTAAGATCCTCGAATTTTAAATGAATAGACTCGCTGGCAAGCCAACAATTATACATAGACATTTTATGGATACTTTTCACAGCTTCTGAGAATTAATTATAAGACTTTGAGAACTGCTTTGCCCACGTTGCATTAATGCATTGCTCATCGCCGTTTGTACTTGTGTGTCATATTGATTAAGGAATAGACTCATCGGAAGATGGATTACTCACCAATCATATACTTATTGTTAGTACAAAACACGAGCGATAAGTAATCGACTAAAATGATGATACTCATGCATTCGGTTACAACATCCGTTATGGCAGTCGCTAGTGTTGAAAACTTCTTGCACATTACATTTTTGAAAAGTATCGCATTATTTGGAAGAAATCGACAAAAACTTATAAAATGTGTAAATGATATATACCTCTCTCCTCTTGCCGCGTGCTATTGTTAGCATTTGTGTTTCATCGACTATTCATCGCGATCAAATTCTCATGCCTTTTTAGGGTGCGCGAGTTGCTATGGTCAATTCCAAACAAGTGACGAGAAATGGAAAGAACAACAAAAAATCATATGCGTATATTATATGGTGGGTGGCACGCGCCCGATGCCGTAACTTTAATACAAACGCTTAACGGGCACGGTGTAACACGAGACACACCGGAAAGGACGTCAGCCGAGTGTCACTCAGTCATTCAGCCGACTCCGCTTGTTTCGTGGTTGGCTCCTCTTTCTCTCTCTCTCCCTCCCTCTCTCTCTCTCTCTCTCTCTCTCTCTCGATAAGTGCGTACGCGAGTATGAGGCGTGCATGCACGCCACGCACGCGCATTCTCATTGCGAGGGAGGAGACCGAAGCGCATCAGATAAGAGTTAAAGGGGAGAAAGGACACGAGCTTCATTTACGACGTGCGTGAATTTCCCCTTTTCTTACTTCCTTCTTCTTTCTTTTCAAACACGCAGATAATGGTTTTATATCAGATACCCATTGAAACTGAAAAAATACAGACCTTATGTGTATTCAAATTAATATAATCTAAATCAAATGTTTGTATATAGTACCTATAGAACAATTTAATTTTATAATAATAAAAATTTATGGCATATTTAGAAATGTCTAAAGTACATCTACAGTATGTATGTATAAGCTTTAATGTTTGAATATCTCTGAATTGGTAGCATTAGTGAAAAATTCTGGTCGATAATACTCGAAGATTTAAATAGCAAGTGCACTAGTTTAAATGATCATTTGTACGGGATATGAGAGAAAGAAAAAAGAAGAACGGGAATAGAGACGGTACAAAGAGACGAGCCTTGATTGTACTTTAATTCACTCTTTCTATCTCTCTCGCTTCTCGACGGTCCATTCTGTTCACGAAACAAGTCGGTTGTTAAAGCAGGAAGTGCAGCGTCTGAAGGAACCAGTCTTGGCTTTCATTGGCGAGAAAATTTTTGATCGAGTCGTTGGTTATATTTAAATGGTCCGCTACAAACGCTACTTATTAAAAGATGCACATATATTCCTGTATGGAGAAGGATGGACGCTGTGAATCCATTTCAGCGGAGAAGCTTTTTGTTTTATGGTCTTGTCATTGTTGGATGTGTCTCTATTGGTTCGTTTGGCGTTTAATCGTCAAATAAATAAATCCATAGCTATTTGCTGGCACTGGAAAAATAAATAGCATGAATGAAGTACAGATGATATATCCATGAATAGAAAATTTAGGACAGAAACGACATCACCGACGTGTATACTCTCAAGAGGGAGGACGGAAGCCATTTGTTGGACAATGGACTCTACGTTGATCTATTGCGCCAAGCAATTAACCTTACTCGTTTGTCGGCATCTTCATAAGGTTTCCAAAGTAGACCCACCAAAGTTTGATTCGAATCGTTTGTGAATTCCGCACAACAACAAAGACATCAATTACTGTAGAAATCAGAATCATCAATTGTTGGAAAGTAGCCGATTTGCATGTTATAATACTCTAATTGATGGCGTTTTATTATATATATATATATGTATGTTAAAACTTTGCAATTTTGGAGTTGTGAACAAGTATAGTGCACAGAGATACAGGATGACGGAAGATTAAAAATGATAAAAAATGATTAAAGAAAAAGAAGTAGATTTATTAGATGCAGGTATGAATACGGATACGTATAGATATACCAAAAGTAAAAAGAGAGAGAGAGAGAGAGAGAAAGAGAGAGTGACCATTCAAGTGTGCGTATATCTAAATAAGTTAAATTGCAGTCAAGTTTCAAAAATATAAAGTTGGTAAATGATAAAGGCGAATGATCGTCCGATACTATTCGAATCGCAGCGATCTTCTTTCGATCATGATTCACGATACGCGAACGCGTCTAATAATAAATGAACATTTCTGCGGGAATTCTCAAGAAACAATTACTCTCCTAAATGAAGCTAATTGAAGCCATTCAAGATCATGGCGAGCGAGTCGGTGTCGGCTGGTGCGACGTACTAGAGGACACGGTTAGGCCGTAAACTGCGTTTCTCGCCGAGTTTACTCAGTGTAAACGAGCGACCACGGCGCATTGGACTTGTAATAAAGCCGAATGAAACATATAGGACCGTTTCTCGTACGTGCTCGCCGCGCCTCCATCCGGCACGATACATTTCCGGCCGCCACTATTCGATCTTCCCCTTACTCTTCTAACCGATTCTTACAATTAGTCTACACTTTACTAGTCTACTTTCGATAGATTTTCTAACCATACTTGAAACTTTATTCGGAATAAAATTGGAAGAATTGAATACAACATTGTCAGAGGTCTACAATTGTATAGGCGTTTAATTATCAAAGATTACAAATTTGAGATAAATCTGAAATGAGATGCATTGTTATTTCTACAAAAATAAAGTTCAATTGCTTAGAAATTTTGTGAAATTTTTCTTTATCGTTCCTTTGTTACGAAATACATATATAAATTTTTGATCAATGGGGTTTTCCTTCGGTTTATAAATTCACTGCTATTTAAGATTTATACACGAATACTTCTGACAATGAATCTTATTTATCGGTCATGCGTTTGAGCTTACTCTTGAGAAATCCGTTATTCAAAATATGTATCCGTTATTATCAATCCCCTGTATGACAACTTCATATCTTACTTATATTTCTCTGTCTCGGTCTTCCAATCTGTCGCACGCAACAGAAACACGGAAAGAAGCCATTATTGTTGATCCTGCGTCAGTACTTTTTTTAATCTCCTATATTTACTCCTGTGTCCTCTCCGCGCAACGTCTTGCGTCCTCGTCGTCATGCGAGAGACCGACTATTCATTCATTCGCCCATTGGGCTGGCGTTCATTCATTCGTTTAACACTTTTGTGCCACGCGGAGATACGGGTCTTCTGTCGCGCAGTGCTACGCGTCTGGGAACCTCTTTAACTGTTTTGTATAACGTGATTAGTCTGAATACGCGTATCTCGATCTCCCGCGCCGACATCGACGAACGATAGAACTTTGAGAATAACTTTTTTTGATTTTGATTCGTCTGCTATTATAAGGCATGCAATCCTAGAGAATCTTAGGTAAAATCTTAAATTAATAAATTAATAAAGGATTTGTTAATTTTCTTTTGTGAACTTGCCTAACGCTAACATACATTCAAAGAATCGAATACGATTCTTCTTTCTCTTTTGTATCGAGATGTATTCAATCTTTGAGACAAATGTAAATTTGCAAAGGTTAAAAGAAGGATATGTTATAATGGGACGATAAGAGAAAGAAAGTGTAGAGAGTAAAGCCTAGAAAAGTAACTCGTCAGGAACAACTTGACTGTTATTAAGCTGGTTTAGCTATTTTCAAGAAGGTTGAATCAATATGCTGCTTTCGCAAGAGTTATCTTACAATAGCCCGACGTTCAAATATTAATCTATACCTGGACATTGATTCATATTATGACGTACAATCTTAAAGTACATGTAGACAGCAAGTTATAATCGTGGTTGGTCGATATGTAGACATACATTTAAATTTCATATGACATTATGTAGCGTCGTGAGTTTATATACAGTTGTAGTGTAGATATAAATCGTCCTATTTCTCTTATTCAGATATAATGTCAATCAGCTTCTAATTTATAAAAATTTTAACTACTACTACTGCAACTGTTGAAAATATCTACTGGACGTCATATGTCTACAATTGCCAATTCACATCGAAAAGTAAAGCATTCTTTTCTGGTTATGAAAGCTTCGGGATTAAATACTTATTTTTCAATTAATTTCACAAGTATGCTTTAATATACAATTTTAACTCGAAGCGTATCGCGCGCGCGCATCATTATTTAAGATCTTGTATCTCATATCTGTTCACGGGCGTAAACGTGCAGTGTAAAATATACAAGAAATTTCTCTTCCTAGCACAACGTTGCCGTTATCCATTGAGCTGTTAAATTGTCGCCTCCTTTATATCGCATTGTTCATCCTCTTCGGGCGAGACTGTAAACGCTTATTCGACGATTCGGTCGGCAACACGTAGGTGTTTCCGCGAGTAAAGACGAGCGTGGTCGAAAGCCCGCAAAGTAGTTCAAGTCGAGGAGAGCCAATAGCGAGCGCGTAATTGTTGGCAGCATGTGTGAGGAGGTAGTGAAGAGGCACACGCGGCAGAGGCGTCGCAGCATCTCCTTAACTCTTCCTCCGCGCTTAAATAAATTAAACGAGTCATCGCGCGACAAGTAGACTCGGTGTTACTTACATAGGTACGTCGTCTTACGTCATTCGCGCGCGTGGCCGAGCAGGGCTACAACTTCGTTCTCTATCCTTGAATCTTGCTCGAAATTAGCCGCAATCAAAGTGCCACGTCAACATCCCCCCCTTTGCCTTTGCTTAACGACGACGGCGCTTCTTCATTCCCCTCCCGACCCCGTTCGCGGTCGAGGAAATCGGCGAGACTTCCGCCGCGAATTATCAATCCGACGAGCAACTTGGTGAGTCAGTCGAGAGCGAGCTGGACTCGCGAAAAAATTTCGAAATCGCCTTTATTTTAATCGATTACGATCAATTTCGTCAAACAGAGATTGAAACAGAGCACCTAGCTTCCTCAATCGCAAATGCATCTAATGTCCACTCGTCTTATCACGTGTAAACTATTATGCAAGATTGTAGACGAAAATTATTATTGGTATGTGTGATTACATTCCGAATGTAAACTTTTATTCTGATGCTATTATGATGCTACAGATTAAAACTTGAATATTGAACAATATCGTTTTATGACTTGAATTAAAAATTATAAACCGACGTTGTAGTATATGTTTATGATTCACAGATGGAGCAATATTTGGAAGCAGATCATTTCAATTCCAAAAACATCGACGTTAACGATTAGGATTACGCCAACCGCGTTATATTCTCAGAATAGAAAGAAATTGAAATCTATATTACCGTTGGCATAACTCTTTATATTAAAGAATATAAAGAAAATATAAAGAAAATATATTATAAAAGAAGCACTTGTACGCGTAAACTCCGATTCGAATCGATGCGTGATCTTTTCTGTCGCGGAACGTTGGCACTCGCTCGAGCAAAACTTGACGGTGTAAGTAGCGTACAACGACTACGATGAGATCGAAGCGTGTTTGGTAAAGACCGCAGATTAACCACCATTGCATTCCGAACGCATCCCTATAGGCTGGAAACCGGCCTCGCCCCCGGAGCTGAACTCTGCACGAGGGTGAATCTCGTACATCGAAACGAAACCAGTCTTCCCTCTCCTTCGACATCGACGTCAGTGTCTGTAGACTCCAAATGACGTATCTTTTCCCTCCCCCCCCCCCACCTCGTCTCTCGTGATATAAAGCGATGAAAATAATGTAACGCACCGCTACCAAAATCTATTGACACGCCACCCTACGTGCACGCATACGCGCGCACACCATCCATTCATGGTTACGTGCATGTGCGCGAGAGAAATGGGAGTCGCGACTGGTTGTCGAGATCGAGATGTTAGGGAACCCCTTTGTAAATAAGCAAGATGGCGATGACAAAATAATCGTAGATAGACCATAAGATGGTCCAAATTTGCTCAAAGTATGAGAAAGGATTCTTATTTTTTTATTCAATTATGAACGATCAATGTTTTCATTGCTCTACTTTAGAGGTGTATGTGTGAAATTTAAGTTTGCCTGAGTTTAAGAGGAAGGAGTTCTTAAAAACTTTGTCTTTTATTTTGAAAGGTTCTTATTAACTTTTGAATGTTTCCTAGCATTTTAGATGTAGCAACAAAAAGTTTCTAAATCTTTCTTGAATTATTAACGCAATATATTAATATAGAATAGTACGGATTATGTATATGATTATATCTGTTTGCATTAATGTAAAGCCACGAACGATAAAACGGCGAATAATAATGTGTACGAGCAGAGTAGAAGCTAGCACTGCGGAGTAATGTAGCAGCCGTAATATTACAACGATTTATGTGAGTTACATACTAAATAGTTGAATACAAATAGTTCCACGAGTGCTTTCAAAGACTTCACTGCGGGCGCGTTTGCGAATAACGCCGACGACATCGACAATAATGTAATAGCGCAAAGTAATTTAGCGAGTTACCGACTACTTACTAAAACGCCAGGAACACTTACGAACTTTACGCGCCTTGCACGTACAATTCTCTCTGCGAAGCAACATTAACGCCTAAATATCTGCCTACGACAAAATTTTAAAATGAATAATGTTATCTGAAATTTACAAACCTCAACCAACAGCCAGATTAGCACAAATTTAAGAGAAAGATTTAGTTATTTATTAAGGAGATAACCAGGCAAACTCGCAAAATTATAGATTGAAAATGCTTAGCTTAAAAGATAAATCAGCAACATATTAATCAATATCAGCTGCCTCATTAATTGACTGCATCCAGGAAAAGAAGTAATTCTACTATATACAAAATTAATTATTATTTTATTACATCAATCATTGTGTGAGTTCTGCATTGAGTACAATATACAAGTTGAATAATTTGAATTTATCGGATTTTGCAAACTTACTTATGGATTATACGTGGTGCTGGCAGTGTGCTCACGTGTATGCTCAATCCATTCAATGTACGCAATATGCAAAAACTGTGTAAAAGCATGATGCGATTCATTAAGCGCATCGCGTAGAAACCAACACTTGTAACGTTATCGAGCACCTATGCGACACGTAGAGGAGCAACAACATGAGTGCCGTAGACAACTTACCACTTGTAGCAATTGACCACGCAAGTGTTTACCGTCCCCTTCGGGCTACATGACGCTATGCAATGCGATTTCGCCTTACTTTAGACATGTCATTCGTTGTTTAGCAATGAGTTTTAATTGCAATGATTTATATAATAACTTAATTCTCTATAATTTGGATAATGCAACTCTCATTTTGTGTGCTGTTTACAAAATTGAAATATGCAGAAGCGTCGGCAGTCGCGTCAAAATACAAAAACTATTTTACTTATTTTAGTTATCCATGAATCAAAGTTCCATCGATAACTTTGCAAGAGTCGCCGACGTGTATATAAATCATTGCGTATAAACACTTGCGATCATATTCAAAATTTTTATGTCCTCGATTAAACGAAAACGAAATGCATTAATACTCTCAATTCAACTTATTATTACAGAAATTAATGTGAACGAACGAAATATGAATGTAGAGGGAGAGAGTTTGTTTCTTTCAAAAAATTATAGGGATGTGAGAGTTAATAAGATTCGCGCGAATAAGATTCGCCAGACAAAACCACCGCGTGTTAGCTACTTGAAGGTATAAAGATGCCGAGCACGTCTGGCGGTGGGCAGGTCGCGCGGGTCACAATCCCATCTGCCGATCCTAACCGGTCTCTTTTCCTCCCTCATTCTCTCCTCGGCCCTTCGGACGTTTAAACTCCGGTTAGACGTACGCGAGCGCGCGCCATTATCTTATTTACGCCTCATTGTCTCAATGTATCATACCAATATCGCGCTTGCTCGTACCGACCGGCAACACGCTGCTGGATCGTCATCAGGGTGCACGTGAATGTGCCGCGCTTACGAGGAATAACGCTTCACAATTTGCCTGCCCTTTTCTCTATTAATAAAACTCGCTTGCAAAAAGATTCGTAAGGCAAATCAAGGTAATCATGACGTGTTCTTTTATTTCTATTGTATTGAAATTCAAGTCCTGAATGTCATCATCTTTTAAAGTTGTACGTTGCCAAATTTTTCTTTTAATATCTATAAATTTGATTTTCATCATGTATTAAAAAGTGCAAAATTTTTAGACGCGATATATTAAAATCTCTTATATTGTCTCGAAAAATCTTGCAACTCGTTTGGAAAATGTTTTGCCGAAGAATGGTTCATCTTTTTCTTTTCTCTCTCTCTGCTCATTTTTTATTGGCATCTTGAGGAAAAATGCTAAAATATGGAGTTTACATTTGAGGGTTTTGCCCTTTTATCCTCTTCAGGGAGAAATGGTTGCAAAGTCAAAAGCCAAGAAGGGAACACCGCAAGGGATGCCGAGATGTAGTTTATGGCTAGGTATACTACAGCACTAAAGCAATTTTGCAGCGGTGGCCTCGTACGTCCGTCTAATTCTAAACATTGTGTCATTGTGCGTGTTTCTCGTCTCAGATGAGTCGAATCTTTATCCTATCCTAACTGTGTTTTGACACCCGACGGGTTCTGCCTGTTAAATTTTACGAGCGGTCATGACACACGAGAGCTCTCGATTTCGGAGGAAAGTCTCTTTCGTCTCATCGAAACATTATATTCTGAGAAGAACAATGTTAAAAAATATCGTATAGAGACAATGGATACTGATAACAACACATGCATGGAAAAACTTAATTGTTGTTGAAAATTTCAATATGTTTAAATAACTTTTTATCGACGAAAAAGATGTGTATAATATGCTGTTAATTAGATTTAATAATCACAATAAGAAAATTAAGATAAAAAGACAAAACTAAAGATTGTGCATATTATTATAATACACGGTACAATAGTGACACGTTTGTGAAAGATTTTTTAAAGAGATGATCTATTTTAATTGTATATAAATTATATAATATACATTGGCAATATGTTCGCGAAGATGCGTCATAAGGTAAATATTAATTGCAAAATGGTATTTTTAAAAAAGTTTCGGACATTTATTTTGCTGACATCATATATATATATATGATCCTCACAGGCGTTTATCCTTATCGATATCTCAGCTCTCTATATACATATATAATATTCGTAATATCTTTAGCAACAATAATTTCTATGTACACAGTAATAACAAGCTGCGAATGACTATCTGTAAATCTGTCTATACATAATTATCGATTAATCGATGCTGTACATGCTGGGACCACCAAAGAGAGATCACAAGTTAAAAAATTCTATCTATATAATTATATTTATATATCATTATACTATTCTTCTATATCTCGAAGTCGTTGAGATTCAATCTCAAGATTTACGTTTTGGTAAAGTTCCACCGACGATATCGTTGATAAACGAATGTTGGCGCATCGTTTGTCGTTTGACATGATATTTACAGGAAATAATAATATCATGTATAAGAGAAAGTATGTACAAAAACGGGAACGAGTTCAAGTACAAACCGACCGCAATTATCGACAATTATACAAGTTGAGTACAATCGCTGGTATTCGCATCGGGAATACTGAAATCGCGAAAAGATTTCACATTTGAAATACTATATATTACTATCTAATATGTCGGTCGATTTTAAATTCCTCTCGAGAAATACATTTTTCTCATAGCTAATATAACTTTACTACTAAAATCGCACTCAATATGCGAGTCAGTAATATAGAAAAACAAATTTACGAATCTTGAGAGGAAATTTAGTCCAGCTAAATTCATCAAGTTTCTTCGCGGCTTCATTTATCTACAAGATTTGACGAAATGACGGAATTTTTACATGCAGAGTGAGATCGTGCCGCAGTTGCTGGAGATGGCCGTTTTTGAAGATTATGCGATTAGATCGTGATTCAGCTTTGTCGGCCAGTCAGGACCGTGATGGGTTTTAGAAGGAGCTGCGGCGGACTGTGAGGAAGCGGTCTCGACGGCTGGACAGAATTGCAGACGGTAACCGGCGGCGAATGCGGAGCTATTGGCTCCGGACTGCTTCCGGGCGAAGCTGTACTAGAAGGAGGTTGACTTAGAACTTGAGGTGTCTGACCGAGATGATATCTGGATTGCTGATGGAATATCGCCGCCGGTATCGGTGGTATCGTAATAGATCTTAGAGTACTATAGAAATCCTGGTAAGTAGGCGAGATTCCGGATGTCGGTATGCTGATACCGCCGGGATAGCCAGTAGGTGTTTGCAGTAACCTTTCGACGGAGAACGCTCCGTGAGTCGGAGGTGCCGCCGTCGCTGGGAGAGGCTGCGGTTTGCAAGGCAGGCTTGCAGCCGACGACGTGGTTGCCGCTCCGGGCAACAAGCTAGCCGGATATCCGGCGGGGGTGGTATAAGAACCGGCGGTCACCGGAGGATACGCGACGGCGCGATGAAGGCAGAGCGACGAAGGTAGAGCGTAGAGCGACGTCGGCCATCCCGGTGGCGCGTAAGGCGTCGGATAAAGACCGCCGAGCACCACGCTCCTCTTGAAAGCCGCCAGTCGAGACCTGGAGGCCGCCGTAGTTCTGCGTCGGAGTTTTCCCGTGGCACCACCGATGAACACGTCCTCGGAGCTTGGGTCCAGCATCCAGTAGTTGCCCTTTCCCGGATCGTCGTAGTGACGAGGTACCTTAACGAAGCACTTGTTAAGAGATAGATTGTGCCGAATGGAATTCTGCCAACCTTGCTTGTTATTCTCGTAGTACGGGAAGTGGCGCATTATGTACTCGTAGATGCCGTTCAAGGTGAGTCGCTTTTCGGGGCTTTGTCGAATGGCCATCATGATTAGCGCGTTGTAGCTGTACGGTGGTTTCTCCGCCTTCTTCTTGTCCTCCGATTGCTCCTTGGAGTCTTTTTGTTGGCTCGTCGGACTGACAGACGTTGCACCCGTGGAGCAATCCAAGGGCGGCGTTTCCGCACCACCACCGGTAACATCGAGATCACTGCAATCGTCACTATCGTCGGCGTGACCGACGTCGGAGGAATCCGACTGGCTGACCGACGGCGCGGGGGTCCCGGCACACGCTTCAGGCAAGATGCTACGGATGCTGAAGTTGCTCTTCAAGGCAGTCCGTGGCGGCGGCGAAGCTGTCACGGTATGCTGCTCACTCGAACCCTCCATATTCACCATACTTCGAATCGCTTCTATAGTTTTCGTCGTAACACCGTACTCCGCTCGCACTTCCAAATCTCAGATTGGCCCTGAGGCACGCGATCACACTGTACCTCGTCACATATACGTACGGTCACTCAATTTCTATATACATCTCCCCCCGCTTATTTCGTTTCTACATTTTCTCTTCGTTCAACTACACAACACACCGAACGATCGTTTCCTTCCTTTGTTTGCTTCTTTGTTTTTTACGAGCACCGTTTGCGCGGTGCGCCCTGCGCCTCGTGCCCTGTGCCTTGCGTCTTGCGCCTCGCGCCCTATCTCTTCTCAACTGCGAATAACGTGAACGTGAGCGTATAACACTCCCGTCGAGAAGCCGCGCGTTTCTGACGGTCTCCCCGCCACGGGTGCTATTTATACCTGGCGTTCGGATACGCCCACCAGTAACGGCACGACGTGCCTCGAGGGGCTCGCTGACCAATCGTGGTGGTAGCGCACTGGCAGTACCGCTCGACCCCACCACGGTGTTTGCATCCAATGTTTGACAGCAAACAATGTCAGCGGTGCGGAGCCACGGGGAAGGCTGGGATTTCGGAGGTGGTAGACGGTAGTGAGGCGCAAGCGGACCTGGAGCGATCGCGCAGCATGGTGGGGAGCGCAGCCGCAACTAAACGTGCATCCCCGCGTGTGCAAACAAATCCAACGTTATACCCGCGTCTCTACGCTCTCCATCGGGATTGGCACGTTCTTGCACGCCGCACTGCGAGAGTTGCAGCGCAGCGCTAGGCGGGAGGGAGGGGGAGAGAGAGAGAGAGAGAGAGAGAGATGTGTACGGCGCGATTGTATTTGTATCTTTCACGGCGGCCGAAACTTGCTTCAACTTGCTTCAATTTTCATAGCGTGGTCAAATATGGAGATGATGGGGATGCCTGTCGCAGAACGTCGTTCGTGCACCTGGTGTCATCGACTTCATCTTTGACTTGAGCGTTTGTCAATTGAGAGATGCGCTAACGAACCTACCTTTGAGAGCTCTTATACGAAATAAACACCATTCTTATAACAAGTTTATGTGTAAGTTGTTAGATTGTTATTGTATGAATATTGTTTTTTGTATTCTTTCTCTTTCTTTCTTTTTCTTAGCTTTAATAAGAGTTTGTTTTGTGTCTGCACTATTATAATTATCCTAAATAAAGGTGAAATAAGAATATAAACTTATTGTATTAATAATAATCGAAGTAATTATTAACAAGTAAAAAACAAGCGTCATCTCTGAAATTCAGTCTGAAATGGAGCCTTATGGTCATGGGAAAATCGCGCGATCTTCTATAAAGAAGTATTTTCCTTTTAAGTAACCGCAATGATTATCGTTTTCACATAAAAGGGTGGATTCAAGTTCGCCGAAAGAATGACTAAGTGAGTTGAGATGACTAAGCTTTACTATAAATATTGTTTTGCTCGTTACGCTTAACAGGGTTAACTCTCAAATATTTATTCTATAGAAAATTGCTTGTTGTGATTTCTTGCGGTTTGTCCGCAAGTCTCTTTGTGTCTATTTGCAAATAAAGCTGTGGGACTTAGCCAAATAGCAGCTTACCGAAAAGGAATTCTTTTCATTCGTGATTCCGTTATTGTTAGAATTTTTAGCCGTTCTTTAACACATTAAGCGCCGTGTCGGTCAACGAGGTGACCGACGGTAAACTTCCCGTTCAGGCCGCATCAGTCATTGGTGATCGATAATATAAAATGTAAAAATAATAATAATTCCTTGGTATTCAAATGGTAAGATTATGAAAAAATAAAAAATGTTGCTGAACATTATTTTTATGTTGAATGCCGCGTGGGCCATCGGTGGCCCACATTGAACTTCCTGTTCAGGTCGTTTGCGCATATTGTTACATTACCTCTTCCTTTTGATAATAATAATTTTTGTAGTCATATTAAATTGGACTTGTCGTTCAGGCCATTTGCGCATATTATACGTTACCTCTTCCTCTTGATAATGATTTTTGTAATCATAAAAATTATAAGATATATCTTATAATTTTTATAAAGGTATACAGGGTGAGAGGCAATAACTATTACCACCTTAAATATCTTAAAAAAATGAAGATGACCTTGATATCTCCGAAGCGCCTCCACCTGGTCAAAAATTATTATCGCCATATGATAGCCCCCTTCGTACCGTGCAATTTTGATTATACCTACAAATCTTTCTCTGGACCTTATAGATTCGAAGATATTTAAGGTGGTAATAGTTATTGCCCCTGTATAATAAATGCGGTAACATCATAGACATAGAGCATGGACTGCTTTACTCGTATGTGAAATAGGCCCGAGAAAAAGAATGCGATAGCGTATAGATGCGGCCAATCTCTGTCTCTTTCTATCATTGTGATTAGTGTTGAATAGAAAGAGATAGATATTGGCCGCATCTTCGCTCTGTCCTTTTCAATGGAGCGGACCAATTTTCGTGTCGTATGCGCAGTCCATGCTTTATGTCTATGGGTAACATGGATCATCGGTGGCCCACGTGGCGTGAATGGAAAGTCACGTGAAATTAGCGCGGCACTCAACGTGTTAAACATGTTCAATTCTTGTAAGGAAAAATATCTTTTTCACAGTATCCACTGATTTTATTAATGAGGAAGATATTCTTGTCGCTTACTCTCTTTATTAAAATCTAGTTATAAATGTTTTCAGAATATATTTTCCACTAAATAGCATGATTTAATAATTGAAAAATGATTTTGTTGAAAAATATATAAAATTATTTTGAGAGAGAATAGTTACATTTATTCCATATAAATCTTAAACTTTGATGAATAAAGTGAAACTACAATTAATCTCACATCTAAACTAGTATTGCCTTAAATACAACGTTGGCAATTACTTAATCCAATTCAATCTGAACTAGATAATAATCATAATTGTAACGTGTAATAAGGTTTATTTATTGCCCGACGCATAGAAATGCACACGTGAGTGTTAGTTTAACAGCATAGCAATACGTATAATATTTTTTTAGAGTAGTGCATAAATCTTAAAAAAGAGTTTCTTCGAGCTCTTCGCTGATGCCACGATGAGATTCAATCTTTGTTGATAATTCTTGATAATGAAGAATTAATGTAACAATAGTTATTTGTGTAACAAGTGCGGAAAGTTGACAATTGCCACTCGCGCGGGTGATCGCACTCGCCTTCGGCTCGTGCGTCCACTCCGCGCTCGTGTGCAATTGTCAATCCGCACATGATGCACACAATATTTTATATTACAAGTGCGCCGGAAAGTGGCCCATTACAAGCGTCGCGCGAGAGATGTCGTGCAGAAAACCCGTGCAGAAAGTAATGAGGCCGTGCAGAAAGTAGATTTTCGTCACGGTTTCGAGTGGAAAATTCCTCTGTGTGCAATTGGTTACTTTCCGCACAGAAAACACGCGCGTAATGGGCCATTTTCGGCGCACATGTGATATAAATGTATTTTTCGAAACGCAGAGTATATAGTAAAACACACACACGCACGCACGCACGAACGCACGCACGTGCGTAAATATTAAACAGCACTGTATAGATGAAATTTTGTTTCAGACTCACGAAAATTAAAAGCGAAATCAATGACGTCAAGAGAACGCAACTTGTTATTTATCCTATTTCTAACTGTCTTGATATGTCATATTTTATTAGAATTCTGCAAATTGCAAATCCATATTTAGAAAAAAGATGAAAAATATGTTTATTTGAGGGTTTACTTAAACTTTCGCATAATATAGACGTACTAGCTTCTAAGCCCGCGCTACGCGCAGATGTACATCAGTTCTGTGCCTGTATGTGTATTAATTTGCATTATAAATCGAAATTTATACCCTTTTTGAATTAGAGTACCCACCGCTTACCCACTCTAATAAAAGCTCCCATTCATAAATTTAGAATATAATATTGTTTTTTAACGACTGAAGTAACCACCGCAAAATTAAACCCATCATCCCCGAAAAATTAGAAAAATTATAGCACCGGTTTCAAAAAAATTGGATCACTAATGAATGAGTAGTTCGTGGTCAGACAGACAGAGATTTGAGACTTATACAGGGTGTTCATTTGAAAAGTTTCCACCTCAATATCTTTTAAAGTAAGCATTGTACGAAAAAATTTTCAAACAAAAGTTGCAGGATTTCGAGGGGGATATCTTATGATGGACACATGTTTTTTCTAGGTGGAGGTGTTCCTGAGATTTTAAAGTAACCTTTGTTTTTTAAAATGAATTTACATGATTTTTTGAATATAATATAATTCCTTCAGTTATTTATAAGGCATATAAAAGTATTAAGGTAAATTTATCAAAAAATCAATAGTTTACGAGATATTTCATATTTTATTCTGACATATTTTGACATGAAATATAAAATATCTCGTAAACTATTCATTTTTTGATATCTCTACCTTAATACTTTTATGCGTAGAATAGTGGGATGAATCAATTGATGTGAGGAAAACACATGGTTGCTTTTAAAAAAATTATGCAATTTGCAATATATGTATAATTACATTGTTTTTTAAGCAACCATGTGTTTTCCAGATATTTTATATTTAAATATATAATTTAAATATAAAATATGCCAGAATAAAATATGAAATATCTCGTAAACTATTGATTTTTTGATAACTTTACCTTAATACTTTTATATGCCAAATAACTGGAAGAATTATATTATATAAAAAAAATTATGTGATTCCATTTTAAAAAACAAAGGTCACCTTAAAATCTCAAGAACACCTCCACCTAGCAAAAACATGTGTCCATCATAAGATGTCCCCCTCGAAATCCTGCAACTTTTGTTTGAAAAATTTTTCGTACAACGCTTACTTTAAAAGATATTGAGGTGGAAACTTTTCAAATGAACACCCTGTATATATAGATATGGATTTTCTTTAAAAATGTATAGAGATCCCCTTTTTTGAACCACATATTTGTATATAAGTGTTATTAATCTGGAATTATACTAATCAATATAATCACACAACGACAAAGAGGACGAATTCGTGGGGGTGCGTGTGAATGAAGAGAGCAAAAGGCACGTGACAAACGTGAACCATGAAAAAAGAAAGTCCGAAAAGAAGATTGCCATAGGTTTGCCAAGAGAAGACATCGGCAAAAAGCAAAAGGCATCCTTTGAACCGCGGATGACATCTTTATATGCGTTGTTCGGCCCCCCATCGTGAAAATGTCGTCACCCCATGGCGTTTCGTAGATTTAGTTGCATCTCACCGCATGCTCTTCTTCATAGTGTATTTCCATACTACTATAATCTACCAAAAGTTACGAATAAAGTAAATATAAATGTGAATTAATTTTGATTATATTAAAATTATACGAACCATCTGATAAAGATAGTTACGTAACAGTATAATATATGTTAATAATTATAATGGTCATTGGTAAAAATAAAAAAGTCTTACACACCGAGTTGTGATGTCTGCTTAATTAGTTATCAATTTGAAAACATCATTTTATCGTTGATCATGAAAAATGCGGTAGCTTGTACATATCTATGTAATTATAGCTTCAGGATATTCATTACTTTATTATTGTGTAAGAATGATGTATTCGGAAAAATATGAATTATGAATTATAAATTTGTATGATTTTCTTGTCGATGCACATTGTTTTTTCTTGCATTTTGATTTTTCTCGCGTTTGCTCTAGCGTTTTTTACATTGTTACCATCAATAACTACCACATTTTTTCCTATGTTAAATTTAATTTGGCACTGCCAACATCAGTTGTAATCTTTCTTACGTAAAAAGTTTTAACGAAGTCAAATAAAACCAAAATTGGTTTGTTTGTAGAAAAACCTAAGCGCGATAATATTTATATAGTTTGAAGCGATAAACAGATGTCCGTGCGACATAATACTTACAGTTGCATATAATTATTCATAGATATAGCATTCCTAAATCTACTAATACTGTGACATACATTTTTAGTATAATATTCACAATTGTATCAGCACTGGTTTTGATTTCTATTCAAGTTCTCTTCGACTAAAAGCTGATCGTTGACCGAATGAACCCGACCGAGTGAGTCTCCTCTTCATTGAGTATCCATCTTCGTCTTTTGATTGAAGAGGAGCTTTGATTGAAGTAGAAGCCGAAACTGGTATTAGATACAAATATTGCATAATCCGGGAACAACTATAAGAAGACAGTATAGTGAGAATATCATGTAAACAACTGAGCTGTTTAGAAAATTTTTATTTTCTTCAATTATTATTAACAATTGCATACAAATGATAGGACATAAAATTATGAATAGAATTCCATCTTGAATTCTTATCGTGAATTACAAATTATCTAAAATATACTTCGAAATCAAAAGACCAAATGTTAGAACAAATAACAATCTCTTATTGTTAGATACAAACATGTATATACGTAAGTATAATCTTTGATTTCCAATCGGGCTATAAGAACTTGCACAATTACACATTTGTTTACTTCTAACTTGGTCTAACTTATATCTCTCTGCACATTTATTTAATCTTATTGTTAGAGTGACAAAGATTTATCTTAATGTGTTCAGTATATTCACTTTCTTAAGACGACCACCAATGAAGCTGTAACAGTCGGAACGTGACGAATTATAAGTTAAAGGCACTTATTACGTGATTATCGTAATATTCGACACACTCCTTTACCCCCCATCTTGCATGGAAAATCGCTTTTCCAGTCGGCACAACGGCAAAGCGGCCTTTCCTGTTATTCCATTTTCTCGTCACACAACCTTTCTTATGACGCGAGACTGCAAATCAAGGGCGTCCGCAAGATTTTTTCCAGGAGGAGGCATGATTTAAAATATTACAGAATTAGAATACTTATAATTTGAAATTTATAAAGCTTTTGAAATTATAATCCTATGGAATTAGGACAGAGATCGGCAAGGTTAGCACAACTTTGTCTTTCCTTTATTCAAAGGGAGAGCAAATGCTTAAATTTTACTGATTCCAGGGGGGGGGGCAAATGCCCCCTTTTGCCCCCCCTGCGGACGCCCATGCTGCAAATCGATTCGTAGGTATCAGAAATGAACTTATTATATAAACGAAACTATTTGTTTAACAATATATCATAAATATCGCAATGCATGTCTCTATCCGATATTCTTCGTGCAGCAATATTATGCCGTGGATAGATGTATATACTAACAATCCCATTCAAACAAAAGAGATATCGGGTAAAAGGATTCACTACTTCTGCGAATTATTAGCTTATTACTTTATGGAGGAAACTCTTTCGATTGACCAGTCGATAAGGAAAGACTTCTGAAAGATGAGAGAAATTGATACACATTGAGTCTGATCTTTTCCTCTGAATGATGTTACGTTAATATTATATGTATAACAACATGTACGTGTTGCTGCATGATATTATATTAATATCAATTGTTAGTACGTCATCTTTTGATAAAACGTCTACTTTGCGTCGATTGACTTTAACATTTGCAAAGAGTTAAAAAAGAACCATTGTATAGAACATTTTTCAATAAAGTTGACGTATAGTGACAGTTAAAGAATGCGATTAAAGAGTGATGTTTTTTGTGCAAAAAATTCATTTTTATTTATTTTTGCTTATTAATTTCCGCAATGTCACAAAATGGCTATTTTTCTTCAATATACTTTATTTAATAGCAAATTCAACAGACATCCTCTTCTGAAAAATCAAGATATCTTTTATAGAATCGAAGTCTCACGATTCGGTAGATTGGGTCCCATGCATGCCTTGAACTTTTAACCCTGTCAGTCTTTGTTCTCGTGTCAACGAAGGCACCCATTCTTCCCGATGCAGATTAAATATAACTAATCTCTCGTGGTCCTTAGTTGAGAAAACTAAGATTTGACAGAGATGATTTCCGTGGCGATCGCATTGAATTATCGGCAAGAAAAAAGGGAGGAAAGCCTGCATCGACAAAAAAGTTAAAGTTAGTTCGAAATTTTGTATCTGCAGAAATTACGAGCTTCTAAAACTTGTGCAGTACACCCTAATATGATTTGTCAAACTTAAGAAAGTTATTGCATTTATGATTATTATTTCCTTCTTCTGTCTACGTATGTTATTTATGATATCAAATGATATATTTTAAAAGGTATTTTCTGACTTAAATACCTCTTCCGCCTTTCGTAGAAAAGAATAAAGATGTATATGATACGGTAAAATAGTATAAAAACAGTATAAAAATACAGATAAAACAATTTTCAGAAAAATTAAAAAATATCTCGAAAGTAAACAATAATTGTTCATCCGAAACGATCAATGATTAGCAAAATTCCGCGAGTGTCAAAGTTGTCCGATCAATATTGATCCACATAAAATATCTGTCAACACACAAGTTTTCGAAAAATCTCGACATAACAATACGCCCGAAAATTCCTAAACTCTTGGATTAAACTCTTTTCCATTTTGAGTATTTA
>NJRP01000023.1:168112-182952 GCA_003063835.1 Aphaenogaster floridana
AATTATTCGAATTCGAACCTTTTAAATTCGAAAACGAATCGAATCGAATCTACTGTGATTCGATTCGATTCGATTCGAATTCGAACTATTCGCACACCTCTACTGATTTTTTCCTTTAATTTCGAGGTTGAAGTGATCGAATCTCGGCTTTGCGAATAATAAGAGATTAAGCGTTTTCAATGTAACAAATCCTTATTTGATAGTGATATTTTATTTGACAGCAACAGCATTCAAAGTTAAAAAGTTAATTATTTATGTTATATATAATTCCTTAAATAAAAATCAAACAATATAAAAATATCTTGAAATTTAAAATTTTATTTACTTTTGTTAATTTTTAAAATATATAACAAGGAGTTTAAATATATCTAACCTAATAAATAACAAATAGTAAATATATCAAATATAAATATATCAAAAGAAAAATAAAGAGAAATATTAATATAAAAATTATTCTAATGTGCATACATGTCATGTATACACATATATAATCATATATACACATACGAGATATTTGTGTATTTTATGAGACAATTTGTATGCCTACATTTATTAATATATCATTGCGTTAAGGATATCGTAATAACAAACTAATTCAGATAAATCGCTATTATTTTTTTTTAAATTGCATACTAATCTCGTTAAACAGGATTTACATTTGTCGTATCTATTCGTCGTACTTCGGCGAAGCGTTTCGAGTCAAGTCAAGTAGCGATTGGCGACGAGTGTTTTACTGTCCATAAGTTAAAAGAGCGACATGTAAATAAACCGAAACATGACGGTTTACCGAGTACGTTTAGGCAACGAAGTTCATTCGCTTTACCGAGAATTTCACATGAATCTCAATGCATCTCATTAATGTTTAATGAACATTCGATTCATTAAGTGATTCGTAAAAAATATTTTCTGTATTCTTTAATTATAATATTTAATATTTATTATATATAAAAATTTAATGATTTTATTGCAAGAATTTCTAAACATGAAAAAATGAGCAACATTATACAAGCAGCATTTTTATATTAGATTACGATTTATCTGTTTTTTTTTTACACAGATTTCCATTTTATATTATACAATTCTAAATTACTCAAGTTTTAAATTAGCATATTGTATGAATGTTAAAAGATAAATTAAAAAATACTAACTTTAATTGAAGCACACTATTTATAAAAAATATACATTGTGTTTTTTATTTTCTTTCTTATCTTTATTCAAATATACTAGTATTTTTTTCAAATATGTACATAAAAAATTTCAATTATATGAGCATAATTATAGCAAGAGAATAATTATACTGTCATATATAAGAATATTTGTGTTTATATGTGATGTATATGTTGTAGACAAATTATTGAAAGTCCTAGAATTAAATCAATATAGATAGGTAGAGATATGATTTAATGAAGCGGTATACATTAGTCGCGCGCGCGAGATACGTACATACGCGTAAACTCATAACAATAGGTGCCGGGCGAAAATGTTATTCACCTTTCGTATATCATACGTAAGGCACATTCCAGACATAGATACCTACATAGATTTTCATTTAGAAAAACTGTCGAGAGCGAGGCGTATGTTTTGCCCGCTACGTCGATCTCTCCTTTTTCGTCTTTTCTCATCAGAGAGACAGAGAAGGGCCATTCGCTTCACTCTCGCAGCTCGCTACGCCCGCTCGCGCGCGCTACCGTTTTGTGCGTGTGACGACAGTGACGACGAAAGCGCGCGTGTGCGAAAGCCCGAAAAAATATTCTCGGCGATGTACGTTTACGTTCGTAAGCCGCGGCTGGTGGCAACGGCGCGGCGACTCAAAGCGAGGCGCGCGTGTTTGGCTAACATCTCTAAAACAAAGTGTAAACTAACTAGACGTCCATTCGGTGTTTACACAACGCCGAGAAGCCGGGCCGGGGCCCGGGGGAGAGGAGTTGAGGAGAAATGAGGAGCCGCCGCGAGAGAAGTGAGATTCTCTCGGCGCAATAATATCCATGCACTTTTTTATCGCTAGCCGTTTACACATCGCCGTTTTACCGTCGCGCAATGTTCTTGCTGGATACGCGAGAGTGTTCGATCCAAATGAAAGATTATAAAGATCTCGGAACAAAAGTGGATCAAGTTTGTAATTTACAAGGATTCTTTTTATACAATCTCGTGCATTATGTAAACAAACTTTGCACGGATTTGGCTCCTTTTGTTATAAACTTCTCCATATATAATATTAAATAATGATATAAAGCAACACTAGTCTCTAAAATACAATCTCTAATTTTATTCTGACTTATAAAAATATGTATATTTTCATAAATGATAAAGCGGTGAAGTAGAATCCAAAAAAGTTGGAATTGTACGGTCAGAGAAGTGTGTGCATGTGTGTGTATATATTTTATTATTTTTTTAGATTACCTTTATATATATGTAACGTTGCGGGCACTTGGGTTCACAAACAAGATATTGTCAAAATATAACGTCGAGAAATCTATCTTTTCAAATTGGTAACGACTGGTCAGTTCGCGCGAACTAAACTATTTAATCTCGAAGAAATGTTGACACGAAATGCAAGGACCAACTTTTCTCGTAAAAGAAGAGCTGGTGCGTGTCAGTTGGTGAACCGATTAGAAACATCAGAGATTCCTGGAAGCATCGCAGACTGGCGGTATCTGAACCTGAACGGACGCTTTTTGATGAAGAAAGAGCGAACGATCAGACCGACCGGCCTGCCCCGTCAGGCCGACGATAAACAAACCGTTTTGGTGGGCAGTCTCTTAACTCTTTGATGCTCCGTCGTTGATTAATCCCAGTAGGTTAGATGATCCATGGTGGCCGCCGATCACTTCGCGATACAATTAGAACGCAAAGTTAAGCGTAAATTTATCATTCGTTTGACCAATATCCTTTGCATCATAAACCGCTTTAGATCATAGACAATGGATGCATTTAGCAGAAAAAGCAGCTTTGCAACTGTTGTAAGATTCTTTAGACCCATAAGGGTATGTACACATAACACATATTAATTCACTCAGGTGTTCACTGGGCACAAAATACCCAGTCGCAGTTTTTCGTTTATAATTTCACTTCTAATTCAACGCAGAGCTTTTTTTTTTAAATTAAAGCTTATGAAGTTCTGCGTAAAACAAACTCGTAATCGCTTAGGTTTAATAAATCTAAAACGGAAGTATTAATCATTGAAAAAAAAAAAAATTTTCGAATTTTCGCGTTTTTTATTCAATCTTCAATATCTCCGGTTCTAATTGACGAAAATAAAAATTTTAAAAAGCATTTTAAAGCGGAAAAGTAGTACTTCAACGATATGGTAACCGTTTTTTGATCCGGCTTTTAGGCTTTATACCATCTTTATATCATGCGAATTAAGTTACGGGTCAAACGTACCCAGAGTACCCTTGAGAGGTTAATATGATTGGTTCTTGCTCTTAGTTCCTCCTGGATTCAAGTGTATAGACCAATCATATTAAAGAATTGTACAACAGTTGCAAAGCTACTTTTCTGCTGAACGCAACCATTGTAAATATTTCCGTAAGAGTTTATTAATGGAATTAGTTAATATCTACAGTACTCTCTCATTTTAGAGTAAGTTTAAAATTTTCATATAAGTCATGACGCAAAACCGATAAGTCAGTAAAAGCACAATTGATCTGTATACTTTTTTTAATTTTTATAACAAGACAACACACACACACACACACACACACACACACACACACACACATATATATATCATAGTATTCACTTTTTCCCTTTTTTAAAGGCTATTATTTTTCCAGAAAAAAATACTGTATCGATGCTCAATTAACTAAGGTCAATTTTTTGTGTGAAACTTTTGGCATCGCTATATGTAGCTCGTGGTAAAACTGATCTCACGCTGAGAAGGTTCTTGGTAGGCAATCGTCCTTCCGACACGCGCTCTGTGCGCGATCATCCCAGATACTTACCGGGTACCCATTCTGGCCAGATAATCAGTCCTCTACTGGTCACCATTATGTTAAAGACGCCCTGGCTCGCGACCTACGTTCGGTCTGGAGATTGCGCGAGAAATCTTCGGCTTGCTTCTATTCCTCACAGCAGGAAACGATGCTATTTTGTATGTTTTCTTGACAATTTTCCGTTACAAATCATTGTTTGGGCACCACATACCTAGGATGTCCACATTAATAATGTTTAAGGAATGGCTTTAGAAGCTATACAGATTCAGATATCTTCATGAATAAAGATAGCTTCCGGATATCGTTCAGATAATCTCGTAAGTTTTTTGTTTTTCCTTGTTTTCCTTGGTTCTTTATGCATATGTCTGTAGTGCGGGAAGTGTAAAATTACTTGTATTACAAAATTATTTTTACATAAAAAATTATTACAACTTCTATTTCTTCCTGAAATGATGAAATGACTTGTGTGTAATAATGATTTTGTATTATAGCTGTATTATATACGCGCTGCTACACTTATTTCTTAGTTACCTAAGAAATATCGCGTGTTTATACTCAATATTTTGTCGCTCACACTTTGACTACTGTCGGGTCACCGCTTTCCGACTTCCTTCCCATTCACAGCAGGAAGCAAAGAGACATAGGTTTTGAACGGTGAGAGACGAAGATGCCTCTTTGTGTTCCGATGAGAGACGTTCATGTATCCCGAAATTACGCGTTAACACATTGGACGAGCGTGACCGTCCGCTTGATGTCTTTACGAGTTCTTGCTGGGGACTTCCTTTGTAATTCAGAGCGCAGCAGGATCATATATAACTCCAAAGGATAAAAGATGTTTCTCTTTCTTTCGACGTTTGATTATTCGACCTGTTGTTCGCTTTATATTTCGCAACACATCATGTCTTAAGGAACAATAGGAATTAACGACATTATTGTAATCGTTGCTTATTATTTATATATTCGTTACATAATTGGACTCTATCATAAAATGGTAGAAATTGAAATGGATTTTTTGGAAAAAAATTTTTCACGGCTTTGAAACACACATTTGATAATCCGTGGCTTAGTAATAATAATAAACATACACTATTGATTTATTTGTATTGCATTTCTCTTACAGAAGAGAATAAGCTAAATAACAGAAATTTGAATATTTCGTAAAATGTGTAAGTGGTTACAAAATTTCGAAGTCAAATGCGAATAACAAAATACAAGTATTCTTAAAGAACTTTTTCAGACAGGGGAGATTTGTCAATTTAATGGTAATCAGGAGATATTCAAAGCGAGTTACGCTTGCAAATAAGTGGTTACAATGTACTTTTTTGCGAGTCTCGTGAGTCCCTCCTATAAGACAGGTGACGATGTATCATCTTTAGGACAAACACTTCTGGATGTGTTTACCTAAGATTCACCTTGTTTCGCGATTCAAGAAATTACTAGTTGATTGCCTGTCACATTGAACGAATCATAATAGAGTACACAAAACAAATGAGATATAACCGAGAGAAGAGGGGGGTATTCAACTCACTAACGGACCTTATCGCGAATAGAAATAGTAATGAATTAATTTATTAATAAACACAAAAATTAGATTTATTACTATTAAATTATATGCAATTTCACTTTTAGAGTATTCGATATACAATGTTGATATATAATGATATGACAATATGTTTTAGGCGATCGAGTAAATAAGTCTCGTACGCATCATAAAAAAATTGAAACGAGTATTTCAACACGCTTCACATACTTGTACGTACATTATACTTTCAAACGCGTCTCAGTATAATCTTATGAATCATCGGCATAAATTTTACACGATTTCGCAACTAATGTCTATGCACACGAATATTAGAGATTGGGTAACTCGTTTCTAAGTTAATATCATTTCTAAGTTATCATTTTTCAACAGCTGGCCGCATTCTATGTACATTCGTATGTACATACAAGTAACGGTAAAAACACTTACATGACTACGTAAAAAATAAAATCTCTCTCTCTCTCTCTCTCTCTCTCTCTCTCTCTCTCTCTCTCTCTATTAAACAGCAAAACTTACAATCAAAATTACCGAGAAAACCAGTTTTCTAAGAAATTCATCTCTCAACGACTTCCAAAATTGTTGCGTGAGAGAAAACCTCCTCTGTTGTTAGACCGGAACCGATATATAACACGCGTGTTCCAAATGTGTTTTACATTTCGTCGCCGACGAGACAAATCCCTCGGATCTATGACCGCGCTTCGTTATGAAGACGACACGGTCCACCTTGTGTAGAAAATGAGACGTCTGTTTCGGGTATAGCCTTTACAAGCAGATTTTTCAGGCTCCGACGATACATTAAAAAGGATCATCCTCGTAAAGACAGGACGTCAGTTTTTCGTATAGTTTTCTTTAGTTCCCAATGATTCTTTCGAGTAAACGATGATTCTTTCCGCAAACAAATGCAGACCTGATTTATCCATTAAACAAAATGGCCAGAGCACTGAAGATATAAATAACAAGCTTTTTAGAAATTAAAAGTACAAACTAAAAAAGTTGATTGATATTAAAATACGATAAAAAATTAATTCATTAATATTAATAGGCTTATTAGATGTGTATTTGTATTATTACTGATAACGACAGTTGCAAAAATTTTGAAACAGTTTTGCGCTCAAGAGAAGTAACAAAAGGAAGAGAAACATCATTTATTTATAACACAAAGTTAATTTTAATCTTTTGTACTTTTAATTAATATCCATATACTGTTTCTACAATTAAATAGAATTATTATTAAATTACATGTTTACGCTAGTGTAAGAAAGTTATTACAAAGCTATTCTTTTTTTACTACGATTATATGACGAATAATGTTTACTCCATTGAATTTTGCGGATGAAAACTGATTGGGTACGCTCGCCGTCTTTAGAAACTTGTTGCCATACCGTGTGAAAGAGCAAAAGATAAAGAGGGTAAGAAAGAGATAAAAAGATGCGGCCGGCTTTTAGAGTAAACACATTTCGATATAAATACACGAAACGAAAGCTAATTAGTTTGTACAAGTGAATTTTAACATCCGAAATTTAATGCAACTCACAATCAGTATCTTTTTTTTTACGTTAGATGTATACTTTTCTCGACTAATTGCCATGTGAATCCCATCCGATCTGATGTAAAACCATCAAAAATGTACATGTTTTTATGCATTTTGATGCTCTTAATGATCGCGAGTTTATTACATTCCGCGATTTTTCCCTACACCGTCATATTATTATGGTGTAAGAGATATGAAAGTAGAATTGTCTCGAAATAAAAATCTAAAATTAGATCTTTTAATGTCAATTAAGATCATTCTTTGAAAAATGTTCTTTCTCCCGAAAAATATAAGAGCAATATAATGTTCTCTCTCTCTCTCTCTCTCTCTCTCTCTCTCTCTCTCTCTCTCTCTCTCTCTCTCTCTCGCGAAATGCTAAAATCTAAATTGTTTCACGTGCGTCTAACTGTTCGCATCTTGATAACAATATAAAATAAAGCCATAGATTCGTGCGCATGTCGATTTACAAGCTAGAAATTAAATCTATACATTGAGATATCATATAAAGTACACATTAATATAAATGTATAGCATGACGCACGTGTACTAAACGGACTGTCGAGATAAAGTTGAAGTATTTGCGAAAGGCGCGAGCGCATTTGCTCTCTTACCTGAATTTATTTGCAGTTTTTCCAAGAACATATAATGGGTTAACGGTCCGCTCTCGTTTGTCCCGCGTTTCTCCGACGCGACGCATGCTTATGCTGCGCACACAGGCCACGCGCGGAGCTTTACACCCTCGCACAATGCGAGGCTCGGCCTCGTTAAGGGGATCAGCTGCGTGGCATTGTCGCCGCTAACAAGCGCTAAATAGAGCACCGAGTGAAATCGTGTGGACGCACGGTGTGTCCACACAGAGACAGTCCGTTGCACCGTCCATACAAATAATATATCGGACGCATCTGCACACATACATATATATGTACATATGCACGTATGCAAAATTGCGTGCACACGCGCTCGCAAAGGGTTCCGCTCGCTATATATGCGGCTCGTACGTAGCGTTTTCTAGAATCATTGCAAACGTTATTGGTTACAATTGGTACAATTAAATGAGAAAAAAAGGCAGATATTACGCACCACCAATTAATTATGCGAGGAAAATCCGGTAATCGCTCTGCGCAACGATAGTTGGTGACTATCTGAAAACATGACGCACGTGACTTAGCCCCGCAGTCCTCGCATTGTGCTGTCTGTTTGTTAAACGGGGGAAAAAAGGCGAGAGGTATGTAACTGCGAAAAGAAACGACGGGGCGTCTCAGGGATGTATCGCCCTGCAGCGTTACACTATACAATATACATACACGATTTATACGAAACGAGGGGTAGCGGGATCGGGGCGAGAGGGTGAGAGGCGGGTGGTTGTTAAGTTGTCCGACAGATGTCTCACCACGTGAATCTACTGTCCGTCTCCCTCGAGTCCCCCCCGCGGACTCGTATTTTCACATTTCGAAATCCAATTCCGCGCTTGCACGGGGCTGCATCGGTGGTGGCGTACGATACGCACAATTTCGCGATAATGATCCCCCGGACGGAAGGTCTGTCTCGTGCTGTAATTGACCCGAAGAGGGGTGACGGGTCCGACTTTTACGTCTCCCCTTCTCCTTCGCGACAGCTTTTGTCGGCGCGGCACGTCCGCATTTTTTATCGCCATAATGAGGTATTCCAAATGTTATCGTAATCGGCAAGCCTCGTTTCTACTTTCTACCGCCCGAGAGCATCGCCAAGAAGAAAAATATAAATCCGTACGGTGCAAAGGATAGATGCCCATTCGATCTTCAGATATATTCCAATATTTTTCAATATTTCTCGCGATATATAAAATTAGTATTAAACTAGTCTACAATACAATTATGTTAATAGAAGAAATTTTAAAAATTAATTACATTAATATAATATCGTTAATGTCAGTTAATATTTATTATATTATATTTTAGTTTCTTTATCGTTTTTTCCAGATTAGTCTTTTCCGTTTGATCTACTATAATAAGCTTGTTTAGTAAATGTGGAAATAAAGAAGATTTAATTAACTTTACATATATTTCAAAGAGAGAACCGTCAATCGTAAGCATCATGAAATTAACAATAGTAAAGATTGTGCGAAAAGCTCTGATAAAGCTCAACTGTTTCTCACAGTTAGAGTTATATAGTTTCAATGATATTAAAAAGCTATGAAAGATGTAGAATTTTTCTGCTTAGGAATGGTTTACTTGGCGAAATAACATTTCGAAAATAGTTTTTCAACTATGCTGACTATGCTGACTAACGCAACCAGTTCTAAAAGACACGAGAGAACAATAGTGATTGCTCTTACCGAGTATCCTAGCACGTGTTTCTTGAGGCGCATTCCAACTCAAATACAGAGAGATACATGGAATCGAGAAAGAATCAGAAAAATGACCGCGCGCGCGCACGTTCCATTCTAGGTCGCAAAATTGGTCGCCTGTCGAGTGATCTTTAACAAATGCGTCCATGTCTCCGCACCTGTCCACCCTCTCTCTCCCTTCCCATGACGATTTCGTCGACAGAGAGAGAAAAATTCGGGAGTCTAACGAGCTTTTGACGCGCGACCGTTTTTCCAAGACAGAGTATCATTTTCAGCGAACTGATTATGCGTGACTTCGTAAACTTGTGAGCAGATCTGCCATGATATGCGACAATGGAACTTTTTTCGCTTAATTTCAAGCATAAAACATATATAGAATGTTGTCTTAAAAAATTGAGTAGCTGAAAAATATGTAATATGGGAATGGTATGGATGGGACATTCTCTACCACATCGGATTTTATGTTGTTTTCATACTAGAGTTTCACGTACATAAAGCATGAAACTCCTCTTTTGTTTGCCTGTTTATGAGTAATATCAGCGGAGAGAATATCATTTGAATAATTATATACAGAGCTGTATAAAGCCGCGTAAAAAGTAATTCAACTATATTGATTGATAAGAGATTTCCACAAATTGTACAGTTTTACTCATGCTTATATTTACGCTCGATCTGTTTGATAAATATGATAGACATACTGATAAAATTTGATGTAGATTTATTGCTGCGTTCGTCTATTGCCTAATACATCTGCATCGTTATCAACGAATTATGCATAATTCTACTAATTATGTATAATTTTATACTGTATACAGGTATATTTAGCGATAATTATAATTTTGTGATTCCTATACGCATTGATTCGTCACATTCGTCACATCAGAAAACTCAGAATCACGTGATTATATTTATTATTAAATCGTCGGTGAGAATACGAAGAATATATTGCCTTAGTTCGAATGCGAGCACATGTATAGTATTACTTGTTATGTCTTAAAAGAAACAGCATATTGAGGGATGTTTTCGTTGAATGGGGGATACAGGTGTGCAACCACCGGTTTTGTGACGACTCGGTTTTCTACTTTTCAGCAGGCTCACGCTTAGCAAGCCTAACGGATCAAATTTTACGATCGATTTCCTGTCGTGTAAGAAATAACGAGAGCGCTATCGGCTATACTACTGATTTATTGGAATTACGGGAGCGTTCAAAACGCGGCTCATAAACGACTCAAGAGACTTGTGGAAAATAAGTCATAAATGTCTAAAGAGTAATACATTGTGGCACTTGGTACATTGTGGCTATTGGTCTTCGAGATCGTTAAATTTAATGCCTACCCATGTTATGATTCGAGAACTAAGAAATGAACGCTATTCTCCAGATTTGGTAAACTAAAAACGTCTGTGTGCATTTATGTACAAATTTATCAAAAGTTCATTTATTTTTGTATAGTTATACTTATATACAATTGACACAAGAATTATATTTACAAGAAGTAGCCGTTCGTATAAAAAGCTCGTTTCACGCACCTTTAAACCAAGAATGTAGCTAGAAACTGCCTTTAAAATTCCATTAACTGATCTTAAAATTTATAGCTCGTAAAATAAATCCAAGAGTTACTATTTTAATAGGACTCGCCTAGAACTTTGTATCTTTACTTAAATAGTCGTGAAAAATATATAGCGAAATATGCGGGATAGTACAAACGAAACGATAGAAGTTTATGCTTTAACGCATTTGTGACGAAACACAATGATATTTCATCTAATTATATCGTTCTTGTAGATACACAATCTCAATCCAACCCTCTTCGTTTTTCCAGGACAATTAACGTAATTATCACTCGCTCGCCCGAGCATGGACAACACGAGGTATGTCTGAGAAATACTGCGGGGGTGATTTTAATGCAAAAATAACAGAGTCCTCGTGAATGCTAACGATTCGGAGAAGCATGCATCATTGCCTCCCTGCATGTCTCATGCACGTATTTGCAACTGCAGTAAGAGCCGCGTGGCACTTGGCCCATCCCTTTGCTGTTTTAGCCGCGGGATACCGAGCAGTCACGTGCCGCCGATTTCGGTACAGTTTGCATGTGTAATCGGAACTTGCCTATAGTTGCTCTTGCTATATCATTGTGAGGGAAATATTACTGAAGGCAAATAAAAATAGACGAATAGTTTTTAACTAAAATGGTAAATATAGCGTTACGTTTGAATTTAATGACTTTAAAGAAGTAATTTTAATTCTGTGTTATTTATTTTCTTGTAGGGAAAAAAAGATATCACAATAATGCGTTTATTAATTTCCATATTATATGCTGCTTATGTAAAAATATCTCGATAATCTCTATACATATTTGATTATTTTCGTAACCTTAAGGTACCTAAGGCCTTCATAAATTTTATTCTTGAATATGACGATATAACAGTTTGCTCAAAACTTGTAAGTGGAAATGGATCACAATATACTAATTGTAAGTTACGTTCGCGAGATTTTTATGTACATACATATTATCTCGAATCGCAATCTTCACGCAACAAACCTAACAAGAGGACGAGTCAGTTCCTCGGCAATGAAGACGCGTGTCCAGAAGAGAATCTCGCGTACCAGGGAGACATCAAAATAGAAGAGAGACGGCGACCCTCGGTGCGTCCACGTGTCCGACGTGGACGTCGACGATGTCATTAAACTCCTCGTTACGCGGACCCGAGTCCAAACTAACTCCGCTCGTCCGGGATAACTCTCTCGTGCAGACCGTAGCCAGATCTACCAGCCAACGGCAACCAGGCCTTGCGAACAGACGGAGCCACGTCTCGTGATTGGTTACATTACCGATACGCGCGTCTCGCGTCACAGTGATGCTGTTACAGCAGTCGCGGTAAAAGCCTCTCTGCCTCTCTCTCTCTCCCTCTCTCTCCCTCTCTCTCTCTCTCTCTCTCTCTCTCTCTCTCTCTTGCGCGCGCGCGCGCGTACATTTCCCAGAGAACAACCTCCTGCATCTACACTCTCCTTCGTTGAGGAAAACAACATCGTAGAAATCTCCCACAAGAGAAGAAGAACAGTAGAACTTGGCGAAATTTGGTTCGGAAATCGGTTACTATTGTTTTAAAAGATTCGCTCTATAAATTCTGGACATTCATATATATTTTCGCAAATTGTTGGCAATCAAATTGATTGTTCCCTCTCGCTAAATTGCATTTAACACTACAAAATAATAGAAATAAAAAATAAAAATTAATAATAAAATATAATTAGCAGATGTATTGAATTAGGAATGTTTAAAATATTTTTAATACTTAAAAATGTTTTTATTTATACCTGCTTTATCACAGCACCGTTAATTTTAGAATGGAACTTTTGCTATGATATATTTATTGGAATATTTATTCCGTATCTCACATATGTATAACTATTCTTCAATGTTAAAACATTTTAATATTTTGAATACCTCTATATGTATATCGATCGATTTAATTCACATATATCTCTCTTGTATTTAAAAGTACCAAATTATTATCAGTGTATAATGCATTAAATGCATCAATTTCGAGAAGCAATGCGATGGCTCACCAGTAAAGTATGAACTAACTAGTAGAATAGTTGAACAACAGCCGCGAGAAGTGGCTTTTTGAATTTAAGCAAAAAATCAGTGTTCTCCTTAGAACAAACGAGGGACACGCTTGCGCTACGGGGGGGGCGAGTGGATTACGTGTCGCTTATGATAAAGCTTGGGAATTGACCGGTCCGGATGTCGCATTTTGTACACGCAGCGTGTTCTCGCCCTTGTTGTTGGGGCTGCATATCCCGGTTACACTCGATACACACGTAACACGACGCACGTGCTTTACTACCCTTGTTCTTCACCCTCCATCTATCATCGTCTCTCTGTTCTTCGACCAGCACTCTTTCTCGCACTACAATAAATGATTTGTCTCTTTGCGGCTTCCAAAACAGTTACGATTTCATACACGATCGCTCGATCACCGTTCATCATCCTCAGAGTATTTAATCCTCGAAACTGATGGCCGATGGATACAGGGTAGTTCTCGTGTCTGATCAGATAATTGTTAAAAAACCGTTTTTGTCCGCGCGCGCTGTAATCATAGCAATAGGAGATTTTAATTTTTCTTTATTATATATACGCATGTAAAAATAATATAGAAAATATTGAATTTTTAAGACAGGTAGAAAGTTTATTAAAGTTGGTACACACATAATACATTAATTTTACGAAAAAGAAGATAAAAGCTGATTTGTATGTTTACCAGATACGTAACTGGCCAGTAACATTAATAACATACAGTTATATATGATTGAATCAAATAAAATGGATTATTTTCACAAAAACTATCAAATTAAAAAATTTAAGAAACCTATCACGAAAATGTAATGTTCCACTAACTATTCGCCACTACTCTCCACGTTTTTCTCGCGAGGACCGGACGTAGCCAGATTCGAAAACAGATACGGATGCTTATTTTTGCAGCGAGACGCAAAAGCCGTGCACGACGCTGCCCTATTTTCTCGGCTTTGTGAATCGAGTGTTTCACCAGTCGGTTGCCTCACCTCGTTACCGTCTTTTTTTCCCGTTGCTGAAACAAGAAGCTGGCATCAGGACATCGTTATAACGCGAGGCGTCCACTTTTCCGCTTCTCCTGACCGCCGCGTCGACCCCTCGACGGCCATCGGACGTGGTCCTTGCGTACTACAAATACAGCTCTCTTGGAAACAAACAGGGACGACTTGGCCTCCGCCGAACAAATTGACACCCTCCATAGTGCACGTACGACTTACGGACTACGGTGTCTTGTTTCCCAACTCGAGGTTGATCTACTTTATATATAGTTTACTAGTTTGTTGATACTCCGTGTAGCTCTAAATATGTTGTTTGCGTTTACTTTGAAAAGAGTTTGATTCGAAAGAATTTTTGTCGCGACGATAAACAGTAATGTTGTGAAATTGAATCTTAAAATCACTCCCTTAGTGTATTTCTGTATTTCTGTACATGTGTATTAATTAAGATTACGTAGTAAAAGATTAACTTTCCAAGATCGTAATATACGGCTTTCTCAATTTTCAATTTCATCATATGGCACGCATGCACACGATCGCACGCGTGCGTGCACACGTACATACATACAAAAACATTTTAAACGCTTCGAAAAAAATCCTTAAAGTGTTTTATTCTCTATCATTTTATTACTGTCTTTAATGTTATCTCACAAAACTATTCGAATTAATTTTTCGTTTATCAGGAATAAATTTAGATCACTATTTTTTATTGTACTATTTCGCTAATATTCATTTATACTCAATTTTTCCTTGCAGCTAAAGATTAATGTACCGTATCATTCCGATAATATAATATTGATAGAACTTAGTGCTTAGTTACGAATGCGATAGAGATCGTCGTTGCGAAGGAGATTGCTTTTAAATAATTATGTATTAATTAATTAATTTATTATTTGCTTAAGGGTATGTTTATATTTATCAGCGCACTGAGGATGACC
>NJRP01000023.1:212673-253606 GCA_003063835.1 Aphaenogaster floridana
ATTTAGGATGGCCTCTGAACTGGTAGATGGCTCTGAAACTCGGACACGCTATTTAACATTGGTCGCGTTCAGCAGACCAAGCCGCTCAGTAGCAATCGAACGTGATTGGCTCTTACTTTTAGAACCAACCAATCAACGCAAAGTGTTGATAAGACGAACTCAACAGTTGTGTCTGCTGAACGCGCCTATTGTGCTCTTATGGCAGCTTCCACTCTATCTGATCCTCTTTGCTAAAAGAGATACTAACCTCAAAAAAAAAAAAAAAAATAGTGTGCGTCATATAATCCTACATCAGGGTTTAAGGCGCATTTTCTCCAATAGCTGAAGGAGAAAAATAAAAATAAAAAAATAGTATCTTGCGCCATATAATCCAATATAAGATTAAGGTGCTAGCCTCTCGGAAATAGGGAAGGGTAAAAAACTAAAAAAAATAATGTCTCAATACTGCTATAAAAAGTTTCTCGTATATATATATATATTTGAATGTACATCTAAAAAATTAATAAATGTGTCGATATAAAAAAAAACGAAAGTGTAGTGTGAATAATAAGTTAATCTGATATTTATGCATGTATTTAACGTAAAATTTTTTTGGTTGCTATTTGTGAGCAAAGTTCATTATGAAAATAATAAACTTAGATGTTTTCTTATGGCGACTCAAACGAGTCAGCAAAATTGCTATTAATAATACCACTTGTTTTAATATATCAAGTGCTTTACCTTACACTATTTGTAGTGGCTATAGTACATCTTGTACAAACATTGCACAAGATTTAACTCTGGGCAATCAACAGTCCACGTTAAATAATGTCATAGTTAAATATAGTCCAAGAATACAAAATAACTTTCTGTACGTGTCTCATCCTCGAATTGTTTCCCATATAACTTTATACAATGGAAATAAATGCATCGGAAATAAAACTTATTACGGTAGTCAGTATTATAACAGTATTAGATATCTTTCAAATGCAAGCATTGATTCTATTGCTAAAGATCAAGTTCAAATGCAATTTAGTGGCATATTCAAAGCAATATCAGAGAGCGCACCTGTTAAAATCACACAAGATTCCTTATTGTTGGTGCATGATTACACAGGCTTGCCATGGTGGTCAGTCATTATACTTACCACCATTATGATGAGAGCAACAGTGACATTACCGTTATTTTTGTATCAGGTAGATTCGCATTTATATCTATTATGAATATATATTTATGATTTATCATATATGATATCTTTGTTATATAAAATGATTTAGAAAAAGATGGTATATGACAAGTAAAATTACAAGACTTTAATAGTTATATAAAACAGTTATTTTATTTTTCTGTATATTGTTATATTACTTTTTTTATTTAGCTTTAAATGAATTCAATTAACACTATGAAGAATTATAATTAGATTATTTTGAGTATATATATATATATATATATATATAAATAGTATATTAGGTTAAGTTGTATTAAATATTGGTCAGATATTTTCTTTAGTTTGTTATTGTATATTTTAAAGCATAATGCAATGTTTCGATCTTTTAATGATTTTATCATGATATTTTTAGCTATATATATCTGCAAAATTGGAAAATCTCAAGTATGAAATGGATGAGATAGTTAAAGAGATGAAAAAAGAGATAAATTATGGAACACATAAATATAATTGGTCTAAAAAGTATGCTACACGTTTGTTCAATCACTCTGTAGGTAATATTTTATCTTGTTTACTTTAAGCTTCTGAGTTAATGAGGACAATCAAATTTGATTAGAATATTTAGTCTTTAAATTTTTGCCATTTTTATTACAGATAAAGAAACAATGGAATCAATTAATTGTTCGGGAAAATTGCCATCCAGCTAAAGCTTTTGTATTGGTACTAGTGCAAGTACCTTTGTGGATATCATTGTCAATGTCTATTAGGAATTTATGTTATATGTTACCTAAGCAGGATGCCAGTATGTACGACAATGCTTGAATAAAAATAAAAATGAATATACTTCTAACACATTTGTTTCATCAGGTGCTTATACCACTTATCAAGAGTTTACAACTGACAGTTTTCTTTGGATATCTAATTTAACTGTAGCAGATCCTTTTGTACTTCCCATAGCAATGGGATTATTTAATTTAGCCATTATAGAAGTAAGTTTTTAATATAATTTCTGATTGATTTACAAATATTATAAATAAATATTAATACAAATCTAAAAAATCAATTATATTCTGGGTCTTTATACAATCTTAATTTTATAATCTTGTAGATAACTTGTATGAGTAGCGTAAAAGAGTCGACAAAATGGCAGAGATACTTGACCAATTTCCTTAGAATTGCTACAATTGGAATGATCCCCATTGCTATGTCTGTACCATCGGTAAGTTTTAAAATATCTTTTTACAAGAATAATTTAATTATATGTAAGAAATAAAATCTGAAAAATACTATTTGAAATGTTTTTTTTACAGAGTTTGAGCCTGTACTGGACAACTAGCAGTGCATTTGGTCTTTTCCAAAATCTAATCTTGTTATCTCCGAAATTACGTCGTTTGGCAAAAGTGCCTATAACTACATCCGAATCACCACATCCATACTTGAGGTTGTATAACAGAATAGCAGCTAGATGTCGTTTTAAAGGAAAAGTGGAAATCCCACCGAAGATATAAACATATTTTGTAAATTAATCACGTGTACAAATAAATCATATGCATGAGTTTTACGAAATATTTTTCCTTGTGATATGTATTCTGATATCTCATAAAATTTCTAAATAGCTTGTATATATAATTGAGAACGAATGCAGTTTTTTGAAGTTATTATAGTATAGTATATATGAATTTCTTGATATATACACACATTTAAACAGAAAGCATGTACATATTTAACAAATGTTTTTTAAGAAAAAATAATGTACAAAGAATTAAAATAATATATATAACTATGTATAAAATAAAATATTGTATAAATAATAAACAATTAGGTTTACAATTAACAATTATAAATTTTTGTGTGATGTGTGGTGTGATGATATTTATAAATGTTTTTTTATTTTTAATATATACGGCAATTTTAAATAAATATTTTAAATAAATTTTGGAAACAAAAAGTTTAAAGAAAACAATTTCGTAAAGTAACGGAATATAATAAGGGCATTGTCCCTATATACGTTATCATTCCATTATCAAAGAAATAATTTGCAATATTCCTATATATAATTTGCAACAAATATTTTTATGAAAGAAACTACACGAAGGGGCTTTTACTTATAAATAGAAGAATCGTGCAAAAATGCACGATGATAGACCAGATGTGTAAAAACAGTAAAACTGAAAAGAGGGTATGTAAAACAAATTTTCTTTATATTATTTTAAATATTATGGGGAATGTTTTATATTTTGTTATATTAATTGTTTGAAACAATTTTTTATAATAAATACTCGAGCGTCTTTATTAATAATGTAATGCAGCGAATAAAATTTTATCGCAACAGCAGATGCATTTTTCTTTTTCCTTTAATTATTGCCGTTGATTTTCCTTAAATATTGCATTTTTCTTTTTCCTTTAAATATTACCGTTGATTTTCCTTTAAATATTGATGCGCTTAAGAAATGTCGATTCACGTCACCTTTACCCTTTTGCATGAACTAAAGATAACGAAAATACAAGAAAAGTAAAAGGAAAAACGCATCTGCGTAATAGCAACATAACATTTTCTTAACCGAAGATTTTGTATATAAGGTCGATTTCTTGGCGAAGCAAGGCAATTGAGTTAAGTCAAACGACGATTAACACGATCAAAGAAAGAACGATATTCAAAATGAAGTCTTGCGCAGTTTTGTTATGCATGTTACTATGTATAGTACCGTTTGTAATGATGCAATCACAAGTGAGTATTATATAAACAGTTGCAAATAAAAAGTAAAATAGAAGAATTCGTCAGTAAAGCCAGCGGCACATGGAGCGTTTTTTCCTGCTGGATTGCTTGCGATCTAGTAAATTACTATAATTGCACCACTCAGCACGCAGGATTTCTAGTAATTTACTAGATCGCAAGCAATCCAGCAGGAAAAAACGCTCCGTGTGCCGCTGGCTTAAGAGTCAATCGGTCATATGAATGGCTGCGTTCCGTTTCACGCATATGCGCGCATTTATCTATAGTTCATGTCACGTAATCTGTAAAAAATGCGCGCATATGCGTGAAACAGAACGCAGCCAATGAGAGCAAAGCAAATGCTTTTAACCGGAAGTTAAAAGCGTTTGATTTAAAGTAAGTTATATCTTTTGCATTTTTGCATTTTTGTATTTGTTCGAATCTTTTGATATTATAATAAAGTACTTTCTCTCTCTCTCTCTCTCTCTCTCTCTCTCTCTCTCATGTTTCCAAGTATTATGCCAAGTAAATGTCTTTTTTATCGTTATTGTAACAAATATCAATAATCGTAATCAATAATTAATTACGTAATCATGCATAAAATTGTTATATACGATTCATAATGTATTTTGTGGGGATTTTATATACTACAAAATAATAGATTATATAAAATAAGTGAAAATAAATTGTACAGTTGAGCTGTGATTATATGCTGTTACCAAAATATTTGCCTTTACAGATAATACGTTTTCTTTTATATTGATATTTCTTCTATTTTCATAGCTTTTGCTACAGCTTTTTATAGAAGAAAATGCTTCTCCTTTATTCATATGACCTATTCTCTCTTCTTTATATTGCGGCCGAGAGATAAAATTGAACGATTTATTCACTTAGGCGTACGTATTGCCTTATCCGGGCGATTGCAGCAAGTATCAACAATGCGATGTGAGTGGTTGCTTTGTGATGAGCTGTGGTATAGGAACAGAATTTAATCCGGCTATAAATACCTGTGACTATCCTCTGAGAGACCGTAGAGGATGTAGTAATCGTGGATGAGAATTTTACTTCACGAGAAGTTATTGTAAAAAAAGACGCAGAATTATTTTGAAATATATATATATATATACCATTCTCGTTTGAACGTATATGGATACTTGTGTTTATCATCTTGTAAATAAAATTAATTTAAATTATGCTCGTTTTATTCATTATTGAAACTCCATGTCATTATACTGCAATGAGCAATTCTCTTACTCTGCCGCTAAAAAAGTAAGATTAAATGAATATATATTAAGTTATTGCGAGTCATTTTCGCACGTGGATTGAATATGTCGGCGAACTGCAGAAATGTAATTTTTTGAGAGTGATGATTGTGGTGCGATAAACCATCATCGATCGCTCCACGCTGGCAATTGGCAAACATACCGATGCGATGCAACAAGGAACAGTGGTACTTAGGCGACGCCGATGGTCAAACGGTATCTAACGCGTGAACGCGAAGAGGGTATCACAGCAATGCGGACTGCGGACGCGACCTTCGTTTACGTATCCCAAGCAGATAACCGATTTTTCACAGCTTCAGATAAACTCATCCTGTAAACTGCTCCACGGCGTACGTCACTCGGGAAGAACGCAGTTTCTGTGGTGACGATCGACATTGGGGAAACTCCCACCAAACTGCGAAGCGATTGCAATAAATACTACAATCTTCCGATCACGTTCTTGCAATTGCGACTGAATAGTTCTTCAGAATCATATAAGAATGTCGTTTCGTTTGCTTACCTTGTTGCTTCTGCTCTACTATTGTCACTTTATTGCTGCAACTAAGAGAATTAGAGTGGTGAGTAAAGTCAATTAAATTGATTTTGTTTATGTTTTGTCGTGAAACGTGAAAAAACAAATATCTAGTTTTAAAAAATTGCCTTATTTTATTATTTTATTAGATGTGTCCTATAGTTTAATTTTTTATGCTGTTGGGTTTTATTTATTGTCCGTCGTGTTTAATTTTTAAGAAAATATCACATAAAAGATTTCAAATCAGTTTTATCAACCGGTATTATAGTTAATTTTATTTATTGTTACATCATGATTTTTTATTAAAGAACATCGTTTTTATTGTTATATCATGATTTTTTATTAAAGAACATTATATTTTATCTACTGTGTACTGTCGCCAGCGCTTGACTCTTAATTGCCGTTTATACTTTGTTATTTGACCTTATCGAGAGTCAACTATTTATATATTTTTTTATTATTAATTTTATTTGATTCTTTGCCGCAATTTTATTATAGCTCAAGGAAGAGGTAAAAACCAATTAAAGAACTAACAATAAGATTGAGTCCATTCGATTCGTCATGAAAGTTTATGGAATGTCAGTTCCGAAAATCTATTACACCAACGTTTAGTTTCTGTTTATAGAAAAAGATGCACACATTATAGATTACAGAGTAATGTGATGCTTAAAAGTATAAAATATTACATCAAATATGGAAGAGCATTAGATTAATATAACTGTAGCTCCTTCTAATATAAGCAGTAAAATGAAGTAATAAATAATATGATAAACCAAGAATGTAATGAGTCTTCGTTCAAAAGAACATATTTAAAAATTAATGTATAATGTAGTTGCTATAATTTATGTATTACAGTATGATGAATTCTATAGACTTTTGTGCATTATTTTTTTTTTGCAGGACGGCAAGTTTTATACGGTGTCAGCCTACCCGGAAGACTGCAGCAAGTATGTAATATGCAGTGGCGGCAAGTGCAAGCTAGAGACGTGCGAGCCCACTTACGTTTTCGATCCGGTTACCTCCACCTGCATCCATCGACGCGGGTCGGCCAGCTGCGACAACTTCAAGTTCTCGCGGAAATTGTGAACAAATCATGATTTCAGTTAACCAAGTCTGTCGAGAACAGATTTTGCAAAGTGCCTGCTACAAATTTTGTCGGCAAAAAGACTATAGATTTGACACAAGAACTGACATATACAATGCTGCTGGTAGAATGATGGCAGAAATATAGCAAAGTTTGTCCAATAAAATATAATAGCACACTGAAAAAAAAAATGATGTTGTATCAACAGCATCAGTATAATTGAAATAAAATTGGTTGTTGCAACTTCAATATTAATGAACGAAATGCATCAGATAGTTGATTCATAATCCAGATATTTGGTCCAATAATATCGTTGTAGTTGGAATATTTCGTTATATCAATCATATATCTACTCATTCCAAACACACAATTCTTTATTATAATTACATATGAATTAAATAACTATATTGCACGCGCTGGTAATACTATAAGTAGGCAATATATAACACATTTATTAATTGAAGAAATGGCGTAGCACGTTAGGTAGGAGACTCATGATCCAGGGCTGCGTTCAGAAATCCTACTCGACGGGTAGAGTAGCCTTTATTAATTAATCAGGACAAAAAGAACAAAAATTTCTTTATCATGATTGGTTAATAAACGCTACTCTATCCATCGAGTAGGATTTCTGAACGCAGCCCAGAGGTCCCAGGTTCGAATCCGACCAAGGTAAGCGTGTTTTTCACAAATGTATATAACTGTCTCAAAATATTATAACTTTACAATATAAGGTCTACTATATTTAACTATATAAGTTATATATTGAATAACATATTTAATCAATTGAAATATATTTAAGTTGTTTAATATGATTATACGTAACGTAGCTTCATCTGTATGAAAAATGTAATCAAATAATTTTGTGTTTACTTTTAAAACAAACTGATATATTTCAAATAAAAATACTTTTAAAAGAATCACTTTTTTCTTCTCAGGGCAAGCGACAATGATTAAATCAATCGTACGTATAAAACAACTAAACGTATAATTTGTATATTGGATTATATGTTCAATCAAATAAAATATAACTTGTACAAGATTTAAGTAGAAGTACGGTTGCATTTATTCCATTTTAAGTTGATACAATACAACATTTGTTGTATATTACTTTAAAATTAATTAATATTAATTTCAAATGAGTTGATTCCAGTAAAATTTATAATGAAAGAATAATGTACGTCATTCTAACAATCATATATATTATTATCCTAGATTACAATGTAATTCAATTCGTAATTTAGTAGCGTTCTTACAATTCAATATACGCGTTTAATGCAATATCCTATATCATTAATTGAAATTTATATATTGTTCTTTTAATATACATATTTAAAATAAAAATCAATAGCAAATACAATTAAATGAACTATTTATTTTTCTGGCAGCCCGTGACGTCGACGTTTAATTGAAGCAACCACATTTTTTTAATTTAGCAGCATTTTTTTTCAGTGCAGATTGATGGCAGAAATCAAGCAGATCTTGACATATTTGTTACACAATTTGATTCAGATTGGCAGCAGAAATACAACAGAATCTGCGTTCAACAGATTCTATTCGGTTTCTGCTGCAAATCTGCTGCTAGATTTTGTCACCAAGACCTGCCGACAAAACACGAGCTTAACGCGGACACAGATGATAACGGATCTATTGCATTTTTCTGATTGAATCTGCTATCAATCTACTGGTATACTGGTGCAGACAGTTTGCTTACTAACATGCTAACAATAAGATCACCGAAATATTGTAAATATCTCCCCTCTGTGACGAGGTTCCAAAGGGACTCAATAAAACACCGCATGAAATAACAATCTTATCCATTTGTTATCTAGTGTTATTCGTGTTTCTCGTGTCGGTCCCTTTATCAGACCGGCTTACAATAATCATTAACGAGCACAAGTTTGCTCGCGTACCGTTAACTGGCAAATAGTTCTGTTTGCAGTTGTTCGTTTCTGGAGTCGAGTCTCATGCTTGCCGACATCCTTTTTTCTATTTTATGTATGTGTGCGTGAGCACACATTTCAAGCCGAGAACTCTCTTCTTCTCTCTTCGTTCCATTATCTTTCGTTGAGATGATCTTCGACCTTTCTAGCTGATAACTCTCTGATTTCCATGAATCAGAGCACTTGTTTCCTCGGGTATATCAATATCAGCTTCTGGTTAAAGCGGCGCCGATCAGCATTTATACTCGGCATCACGATTTTAGAAAGAGCCGAGGATCAGTATAGTACGATGCTCGGTGTATCGTACAAGTATCGAAAATGACCGCGTGTTTTAGTTGTTTCTTCATCGTTCTCTGCCTCGTTTATGTAGCTGTTTTTTCTTCCGCGGTATGTGGTGGGATTATTTGTTTGCGAGTGCACTTTTAGTGATATACGTAGCCATTTTAATTTTATTTTTTTATACAAGAGAGACTGTATTTAAAATTATAATTAAAATGTGTGAACTAGACTGACTGAGATTGAAATAAAAAAGATACTTATGACGAATTCAGCGTCAACAAAAGTGTATCAATGTTTCATTATATATAATAATACGTACGGAAATACAAATTTGCAATACAAAACTTTTAGCTTTATTATTTTTTCCAAGATTGATAAAGCTTACCTTATTTTTAAATTGATGGTTTGATAAAAGCGAAATAAATGCTTTATATTTCTTCATCGATGCAATAATAATACGATACATAGTTAAGTGATATAGAGCGTGATGTTTTGAGACTAGAACTTAATAAATTGGGTTAAAAAATTTTATTTGCGTTGATCGATCGCCTGTTATATAACAACGTATATCTGAAACATAATGTAAATTCATCACCAGATATGACAAACAGATTGCAGAAATGTGTAAATTATTCGATGGTGGCTGAAAATGTGTGTTATCAATATATTTTCTCTTAACTTGAATTTACGATATACGTAATAGTATACAGCAATAATATTGATATAACCGCCTAATCCATTTTTATATTTATCTGAATTTTCATACGCGTACATTTTTCTGTAATATACAACGTCATATTTTTTTTAGCATACGTGATGTACAATAATATTTCATTTAATTGTGCTTTTAGATAATATTAACTTAAATATCTTTGATATGAATCTTAATTAAATTGCTAGAATTTTTGAAAATTATGTTTAAGTCTTTTTCTACCGTAAAGTATAAATAACATAATTTAAAATAAATAATCATGTTTTTGTGCACATCGATATGAACGAAGATAATACGAAGGCAAAGCAAGATATTTAAATCACATGTGGTTAACTAATTATCAAATCTGATTTTTTAAAGTGAGGCTATATGTGCTTATTAACAAAAATTAAGAAACAAAACAATTATTCGAAAATTGTTAAACATATCTTATCACTTATTCACTTATTCGCGTATGTAATTTATTGCATTCATTGTAATCAAATATAAGAGAAATCTATTTATTAGTTTCGAAATACATATGTAAGTAATTTACTTACGCTAATGAAACAAAGAAATTTGACATAAATTTTGCTTTATTTTGATGTCTTGATTTCAACAATAAAAATTAAGATTGTGTTTGATGTTCTTCTGTTGATTTTTATTATCACAGATTTATGATCCGACATTAACAACTACGAAGCCGCCAGAGCGTCGTGAATCGGTGCTTCCTTGGCATTCAACTGAGAAAGATTTGCGCGTTCAAACAACATCTCGTTCTCCAAAATGGTATCAATCGCGAGACCCAAATGTTACACCCAAACCTGAAAATTGGAGTTCTTGGCGAAAGGCTGCGGGTAGCGAAATTGAACAAAGAACGCAAATTGATATTCAAGATAACATTTCTCAGCAAGTTTCTGGACAAATTTCTGAAAAAGTTCCGAAACAACGTAATATAGATTTCGATAAGTTGGAGCAACAAGAAAGTCTGAAATTTCCTTTTGAATACGGAGATTTAACAGAGTCTGATAAAAATTACGGACATTTTAAGGATGAATCAAAATATGGAAATCGCGGTCGGCCTCAAAACGAAATCGATTTTGAACATAAGCATTTATCGAGAAATGACGGGACTAAAAAAACGCATATGGAATTTGAGAATGAGGATTTTTACGAAGGCGTAGCTACAGACAGCATGGTAATTTTTTAATACATACAGAATTTATTTTCATGCTTACAATATCTTGCTTATATACTCAAGATTACGTAAGATAATTTTATTCAAACTATTTTTACTGAGACATAAGATGCTTAATGTACAAGGTATTTCAAATCAGATCAGTGAAACATCAGGATCTTATAGGAAATAAAATTTGGAACAAAAAGTTCCTATAAAATATAGGTCCGAAACGCTTTGTTAAAAAGTCATAGCTAATAAACTTCGAAAAATCATGTTTTTTGATGATTTTTAAAAATAACTTCAAAACCCTTTATTTATTATGTTATTTACAAACACAGGTATCAGTTCTGAGAATGAAAGGATTAGGTGAATAATGTTTACATAAAGGCACTTGTTTACATTTTCAATATGAACATTCAGAATCAATTTAGTTCACGACTAATAAGCTAGTGTTACTAACCATGGCAGAGTTTACTATTGAAGAATATGGAAATATGCACTTCATTTTGGTTATTGCAATGGGAATAGTATGGCTGCTACAAGGAATGCAGGCTGATAATTGTGTTTGTAAATAACATGAATGAAGGGTTTTGAAGTTATTTTTAAAAATCATCAAAAACGTGATTTTTCGAAGTTTATTAGCTCTAACTTTTTAACGAAGCGTTTTCGGACCTATGTTTATAGGAACTTTTTTGTTCCAAATTCAATTTTCTTTAATGAAGGTATTGATCAAAATGTTGGCCTCTTGCAGCAATGCAAGCATTGCATCTAGCGCTGACAGCTCGTGTTGCAGCCCGATACTGTTCTGATGATATTTGGTTGCAGTTCACCAAATATCAACAGTGTCGGGCTGCAACATGAGCTGTCAGCGCTAGATATATGCAATGCTTGCATTGCTGCAAGAGGCTAACATTTTGAACAATACCTTCGTTAAAGAAGTACACCATGTGTAAATAAGTAATAAATAAGTGAAAAAATGAAAACCGGTTTTTGCGATTTTCTCCAAAAGGAAGCAAAAACGAGCAAATCTCTAAAGGACTTTTTTTCTTAGTTTATCGATCCCCTACAGTGTATAGGGCCTACACGTTCCCGAAGTTTTGACATTTAATTTGGGGACAACCCTGTATACATATATTTCTAAATAATATACAAATTTAAAATTATGTAATAAACTTTGATGTACAACATTCCAAATAAAAGTAAAAATTCATAAGACTAACATAAGATCTAAAAGAAGAAGATTTAAAGAATATCTGAAAGAACTTTAAATTTATTTTAATTTTTATTTTATGACATTTGTTAGATGTTTGCATTGATAATGATATTGTTTTTGTTTTTTTACATATAGAAACCACGAAAGGAAAATATACTTCTCTCACGAAAATCACAGTACAAAGTGGCTCGGTATAATTCTCAATTGGGTGTTCAGTGTCCTGACGATAATTCTACAGGGCAATTTGTTTATCCACCAGATTGCAAATTTTTCGTCAATTGTTGGAAAGGTCGTGCATTTGTTCAACCATGCGCTCCAGGCACTTATTTTAATCCTGATACTCTGGAATGCGATTTTCCGCATAAAGTGAAATGCTACGAGGATGAATCCGTGAATTTCAGAGAGCCAAATTCTGAATTCCAAATAAATCGAAAATCACAGAAATTGCAAGTACGTTTTTTGACAATATATTATTATTGATCATAAATTGAAATTTAATCTCACCTTTCGAATTTATTGACTTTGATGATATTGTATCTGATTTAACAAGGCGTCTTTTCTTAGCTATATTCTGCATGTTGATATAGATTCACTACTTTACCAACTTATTTGATATCTGACAGGAACCAAAATGTCCACCTTATTTGATCGGTTTATTGCCGCATCATGGAGATTGCACGAAATTTGTACAATGCGCGCACGGTGCAACTTATATTATGAATTGCGGCCCTGGAACGGTTTTCAACCCCGCTATTGGTGTATGCGATTGGCCGCGTAATGTAAAGGGTTGTGAAGGTAGCAATATATATATATAAGTGATTACTTACTGGAAGAAATAACTTATATGCGTAATGATAATATTTATTTAAATCTGTTTTACTTATACAGATATTTTTAAATCTGAGGAAAAAATACCACTTATACCTCCAAATTTAAATTCTGCACATGGTAAGGCGAGATATATCGAAATAAAAAAAATTACGTGTCCTGTGGATTTTACCGGATTATTGCCCCATCCGGAGACGTGCAAAAAGTTCCTTCAATGTGCAAATGGTGTTACTTATGTGATGGACTGTGGTCCTGGAACAGCTTTCAATCCTATTACAATGATTTGTGATTGGCCATATAACGTACCCAGCTGTAAAACAGGTATATTGATCGTAACAAATAATGCAAACTGTTAATTTTAGCAATTCACTGTTTTTTTCAAAGTAAGTTGCGATCACATTTGTCTCCCACATGATCACATCTGTCAGAATACTAAGTGCGACACATTTAAATATATTGGCAAGGCATATCTTATCAAATTCTATATTCTATACTATTTGTCAATTAATATTAGATTAAATCGAACCTAATATTATTAATTAAACAAACATAAATTATTTGTAACGAGATTATTATTATTAATAACTAATACTTTTTGATAACTGTAATGTATATGGGTCATTTCATGGAATCCGCATATGAAATCCGGCACCATAGTCACTGATTCCGTTCAAACTGCAGAAAAATATTCGTCAATATGAGTTAAAACAACGTGAATTTTTTTTAAATTTTAAACCAATGGATTCAGCGGGGGCGCTGCTATCAATTTCTTAACATGTCGCGTTCCGACATCGCTTCAAAGTAAATTTTCATCAATTTCTTCTTTTTTTTTCCAGACATATACATTTTTATGTAAAATTTCCCGCTCTTTCCAATGAAAGTATTTTCAATTCCCTCAAAATTGAAAAAAGCACTAAAAACTATGATTTTTTAGAAAAATCCTGTTTTTTTATGTCTTCCCCAAAATTTATTTCAAAATCAATACTTCCATTGGAAAGAGCGGATTTTTTTTACATAATATATGTAGTTTTTAGTTTTTGTTTTCAATGGGTAGAATCAAAATGAAATAAGTAAACAAATTAATGACTATTTCTAATTATATTTTCGTCCTTATTAATGATTTTGAATTAAGTAATTATACATCAATCTATTTTTATTTTTATACAGTTCAAAGATGTTGAAATTACTTTTGCATGAGCATATCCTACCATGTCATTCAGGGGAATTATTGCGTGATAACTCTGAGTGGCTTTCACTGTATTAAGTGTAGCATATTGTGGCTCTAAAAATATTTTTGTTTGCTCATAAGTCTCGTTTGGTAAATAAATAAAATCTACATTTTTTATGTTTTGTGATGCCCATTGGAACAACTGTAAAGCAGTCAAAAATAGTCACGAGAACCTTTCTGCAAGCTTGCTTGAGTATGTATCAAAAGGAATTATTGAGCTATCTAAAGAATAAATTTAACATCATTTAAAAAATGTATTATTTCTCCGACGGGGCTCCGCAACAATTTAAGAATAAGAAAGCATTTTCAAATATTATGAAGCATCTTAGTGATTTCGGAGTTGAAGCTGAGTGGCACTTCTTTGCCACAGCTTATGGCAAAGATGCATGTGATGGCTTAGCTGATACAGTAAGGCGTCTTGCTACTCGAGCAAGCTTGCAGAAAGGTTCTCGTGATCATATTTTGACTGCTTTACAGTTGTTCCAATGGGCATCACAAAACATAAAAAATGTAGATTTTATTTATTTACCAAACGAGACTTATATGAGCAAACAAAAATATTTTTAGAGCCACGATATGCTACACTTAATACAGTGAAAGGCACTCAGAGTTATCACGCAATAATTCCCCTGAATGGCATGGTAAGATATGCTCATGCAAAAGTAATTTCAACATCTTTGAACTGTATAAAAATAAAAATGGATTGATGGCTGTATAATTACTTAATTAAAAATCATTAATAAGGACGAAAATATAATTAGAAATAGTCATTAATTTGTTTACTTATTTCATTTTGGTTCTACCCATTGAGAGCAAAAACTAAAAACTACATATATTATGTAAAAAAATCCGCTCTCTCGAATGGAAATATTGATTTTGAAATAAATTTTGGGGAAGGCATAAAAAAACAGGATTTTTCTAAAAAAATCATAGTTTTTAGTGCTTTACATAAAAATGTATATGTCTGAAAAAAAAAGAAGAAATTGGTGAAAATTTACTTTGAAGCGATGTCGGAACGCGACATGTCAAGAAATTGATAGCAGCGCCTCCGCTGAACCCATGGGTATAAAATTTAAAAAAATTCACGTTGTTTTAACTCATATTGACGAATATTTTTCTGCAGTTTGAACGGAATCGGTGACTATGGTGCCGGATTTCATATGTGGAATTCGTGAAATGACCCATATGTAATTTTTTCATTACAGATACATCTGATGATAAAGCACATAGGACAGAGGATAGTACTTGGATCCCGTATGCTGAAATTGGGGGTACCATATTATGGCCAAATCCAAGTCGCTATAATCACACTAACTCCCATGGTCATCTTTTTCGACCATATAACACGACAACAAGTCCAACTTTTAGACCAACCTGGAGACCATTTATGACATCTTCAAGTTCACCTCGGATATCAACGTGGACAACCTCGAGGCCATTTTATGATCGTTCTGAACACACTGTTAATTATCATGATGGTTACGGCCATGGAGAAAGTCAATATCAAGATCATGGACCATTTCATCCAGAATGGAAACCAAGTAGTGGAAATATAGTACAACCTTCTGATAGTAATTACAGATTTCAAGATCATTTAAATAGACAATGGGCGGAAAACCGTAGAACTGATCAAATTCCACAACGAGTTTATCATTCCGATCGTCCAGAAGGATCGTGGCCATACGAACATAGAAATCAAGATCATCATTATGACCATGGATATTATCCTCCCGGTTATCATTATCATCATCATCATCATCATTATCATAATTATGGATCTACGACAAATCCACCAGCAAATCCAAGTTGGAACTCAGGTAATCCTACTGCTACTATTGGTGATCGAAGATATGATCAAGGATTTACTCCAAATGCAGATGATAGTCAACGACGTTCTGATCACGATCATCATTACGATTCCGAACATTACGACCATCGTCATTTCGAAAATGCTGCGTCGAGCGAAACAGATCAAAGGCGATTTCAACCATATCTTCCTCCCGAAGGATACAATGAAGATAATGTTCAGTTTCATAATGAACACAATAAAACAAAGTTTTCTGGCGTTACTCATGATAATTTGCCAGTCAGTCAAAGGACCGATCATGATTTGTCCCCGAATAGGCAAGACTATAGCAGGATAAATCCAGGATTTTATTATCCCAATTTCAATCATACTTTTCCATCTGCTGGAAATGTTTTGCTAAATAGCAATAAATTTGCTGAAAATCGGAATCAGAATGAATCGCGACAAAATAGATTATCTCCTCCTTGGGCAGGACAAGAAAATACTGCTTGGAATCAGCCAAATGGATCTTCTGGTTTTAAACCAAGTACGCCGCGTGGTCAGCAAAATCAACAAGTGGAAATTCAAATACGTCCATGGAATCAAGGTAAATAATAAAAATATTATATTAGTAGAAACTAATATAAAATTTTGTTTATTATTTCAATAAAGTACTGATTTATATATATCTTTTTATAAAATTAGGATAATTAACATTTCATTTACGACTGTACATATAAAAATGTTTTTTTATTTGGTTTATTTTATATTATATTTTTATTAAATTAATTTTATTATTATCATATACCAATATTATTAATATTTTAATAAGATTAAAGAGTTTGATATAATTAGTACACATTAGATAAGTTACCTAATGTGCAAAATTTACTGGCAAATATTTGCATGCTGCATAAATTAATTTTGAAATCGTGTACACAAGACTTTTTGTATTAGCATGATACAATTGAATAAGCAATGCAAGTATGTAAATAGAAAATGGTGTTTTTTAGTAATTATGATGCATGAAATGTAATAATACGCATGGAAATTATGTCGCATGTTGATGTATGTTTTATGAATTAATAGTGAAAAATCGAAAATGTGCGCAATAATATAAGTAAGTAAATAAAGTATATATTTAAATATAATGAAGTATTTATACAATACAATGAATCAATGTTATATATAGGTAATTAAATTTAATTGGAAATTATATAGATTAAAGTCCAAAATATGTTTGTGTGTATTTACAGCTCATTTATGTTAAAGAGAATATTTTTGACATAAAACTTATTGTATAACTAGACATGAATAAGAAAGCTTAATGTTTCGTAGACATGGCCAGTCAAGATGGTAAACTACGTCAACAGCAATTCGAAAATAATACATATCAGCAAAGTAAGATCGATAAAAAGACGGATGCAAAGATAGCACAGTGAGCATCAAAGACAAATATCTTTAAATTTAAAGAATCAAGTAAACTTAGGTTTGTAGGTGGATTTATAATCTTTAAATTATTCTCTTTTATTTACTTGACAGTAAATACATATCAAACGCAAATTGAATATACAGTAATTGTGCCTAAATAGGGACAGGCACACTAATTCGGGACAATTCTGTTCTAACGCGTAAAATTTTGCGACCGTTTGATGTAAATTAATTCTGATTTCTGCATTACGGATTTTAATAACCCCGTTTTCCATTAAAAAATTAAAAACGTAGAATTTTTTATTCAAATGCTCGTGGTTGCAGAAAGTGAAAAGTTTGAGACACCCAAATACAGTTAATTTCAGAACTTTTTACTTTTTGCCACCACGGGCGTTTGGATACAAAATTCTACGTTTTTAATTTTTTAATGGAAAACGGGGTTATTAAAATCCGTAATGCAGAAATCAGAATTAATTTACATCAAACGGTCGCAAAATTTTACGCGTTAGAACAGAATTGTCCCGAATTAGGGTGCCTGTCCCTATTTAGGCACAACAACTGTACATGGTATATACAAGATGTTAGGTACTCCAATAATTGATATACTTTTCTTATAGTGTTTTATAAGAGTTATACTCATAACGCTTTGTACTTTGTCGCAGAATCTAAGAATACAACTCAGTATCCGAGAACAAATTTTTATCCAAATGGAATATATATCAATGCAAATGGCATAAAAGGTCATTACATCACGAAAGAAATTAAGGATAATCACGGACATTCGAAAATCTATCAGTCGCATAGTATTCAAAAACCTATGAACTGGAATAACACTTTTAATAGTATGTCTTAATTATTATTTTATCAGTGTATCTTATTTGATCGTGACAACTTATATTACTCTCATAAGGCTTAATGTTAATTTACATTCCTGCTGATTCTTTTTAATTTATTATTATTATTATACAGGGTGTCCCATTTTTAAGAATCCACTCAAATATCTCAAAAACATTGCGTTAAATCGAAAAATATTTCAGACAAAAGTTTTGTGACTTCGAGGGGAACATAAGATGGTATCATTGGTTTGACCTTGGGTGGCGTTGTTAAGGTCACTTTGAATTCTTTAAACGGAACCTCCCATTTCTCATTACATATTCTCGTAGCTTACCTTGAGAGCTTTTCAAAACACTATAATAAAATATTTTTTCATTAAGTAAGTTTCGAGTTATAAAGTTTGAAGGTTACAATACCGCCGGCATTACCCAAGATGTACCACGCGGAGGTTGCCCAGTCGGATTTACTTCTTTTGTGTTCGGAGGATGATCGGAGAATGATCCAGCCAATGAAGGCAAGATCGGAGGATGACCCAGTCAATGAAGGCAAGATCGGAGGATGACCCAGCCAATGAAGGCAAGATCGGAGGATGACCTAGCTAATGAAAGCAAGATCGGTGGTTGATCCAGCCAATGAAGGCAAGATCGCCATCTTGTTGCAACCACATTCTCCTCCTCGTATCGATGTCAACAGCTTCAAGTAAAACCGGAAGATCGTCCCTCAGCAACTGTAAATAATTCTCACCATTAACTATGGCATCAAAAAAATAAGGACCAATTAAATAGCCATTAACAATTCCGTACTAGACCGTTAGGTTCCAACGATGTTGGTTATCAATCTGCCCCATCTAATGAGGATTAACTGGAGCCCAATAGTGACAATTATGTCTATTCAATATCCCTGTATTGTGGAAAGTAGCTTCATCACTGAAAAGTACGTAATTGAAAAATTCGCCATCGTTTTGGATTTGTTGTGATGCCCACTGACAAAACAATATCTCTGTGATCCTGCTCAGTTAAGGTTTGGTTAAGAGTTATGAGGTAAGGAAGATACCTCACGGCTTTTAGATATCTACTAGCAATCGATTTCGGAATGCCCAGCGTACGTTGGATTTCACGCAAACTTACATGTGGGTTGAAATGCACCATCGCCACAACTGCCATAAAGCGAGGATTTATTGCATGATCATTGTCGTCGTATCTTCTTCGTTGGCGACGAAGATTTTCTCTCCGAATCCTAATTTCAATTTTGCGTATCCTAGCATGATTCGAGTGTTGGCGTCGAGGAAATCGTCTACGATACAATACTGCTGCTCTCCTGTAATTGCGCCGACATTCTCCTAGGATCAGAAGAATATCGACAATCTCGTTAGGCGAGACATTTTTTTAATCAGACATTTTTTCCGAATTCCGATCTTACGATCGAAAAAATCCAGGAATGTTTGAGTATCTCGAAATTGGGAACAAATTAGAGATAAGTTACTTAAGAAGAGAATCCGTATCCAAACCGTATCCGCAACAGGCTACTTGAATAGGATTATTGGTTCAGGACATGTGACGTCTTTCATGCAAATGCCGAAGAAGTTGTCTAAGCGTACGTCAATCGCTATTGGGCTCCAGTTAATCCTCATTGGATGAGGCAGATTGATAACCAACTTCTGAAAAATATCTCACCATTCGGCATTTTTACGTCAAAATGAAAATAAGAGAAACAACATCCAATAGCCTTGATCTTAATAAATGTTTTCAAAGTTATGATTCTGAACAACATTCAAGAGGTTTTAGCCGTTGGTCGATCGATCACCTTGGGTAATGCTAATGCCGGCGGTATTGTAACTTTCAAGCCTTATAACTCGAAAAGTACTTAATGAAAAAATATTTTATTATAGTATAGATATAAAAATTAGGCAAATGAGAGTAACGGCGCGGAACTAGGTGCGCAAAAAATTCAACAAATGTAGTTACATTCTTTAAATTAAAAATATATTGTTAATTCGTACGTTTCGGCTTCATTTAGAGCCATCTTCAGCAATACAGAAATTCGGGACGACGTATCTTACGCTCGCAGATCCACAAGACAAGCCAACATTCCTCTGTCAATTCTAATCGTCAACCATGGTTGGATAGGCAAGTGAAAATTAAAATTAATATTTGATGTGACTACGAATTTTTGTAATATTATTTCGGAATGTCTTTGCGCTCGTGGTTTGCTGGGCCTCAGTCACTAAATTTTAATTTTCACCTGCCTATCCAACCATGGTTGACGATTAGAATTGACAGAGGAATGTTGGCTTGTCTTGTGGACCTGCGAGCGTAAGATACGTCGTCCCAAATTTCTGTATTGCTGAAGATGGCTCTAAATGAAGCCGAAACGTACGAATTAACAATATATTTTTAATTTAAAGAATGTAACTACATTTGTTGAATTCTTTGCGCACCTAGTTCCGCGCCGTTACTCTCATTTGCCTAATTTTTATACCTATATTTTAATTTCGAGAGTCCTTTTATATTTAATTTTATTATAGTGTTTTGAAAATATCTCGAAGTAAGCTACGAGAATATGTAATGAAAAATAGGGGGTTCCGTTTAAAGAATTCAAAATGACCTTGCCCTGACCTTGACAACGTCACCCAAGGTCAAACCAATGGTACTATCTTATGTCCCTCTCGAAGTCACAAAACTTTTGTCTGAAACATTTTTCGATTTAACGCAGTGTTTCTGAGATATTTGAGTGGATCCTTTAAAATGCTATGTACAGGGGACATCCTGTATATCCTTAGCCCATAATTAAGTTTTAAAATTTTCTATATACATATATTATGAACTTTGACTATCCGGACAGAAACTGGCAGTTGTTACTTATCATTAATATAATGCGCACTGAAGGCCGTTAAGTACTAAAAATTATTTACCAAAAGTTATTTACTAAAAGTTATTTACCAAAAGTTATTTACTAAAAGTTATTTACTAAAAATTGTACATATTATCATTTTATTCATTTTATTCATTCGTAATTTGGCTAATAGTGATGGCAATAGTACACTTGAATTTTGCAATTTACATCAAAACATTTAGAAATGTAAATTGCCTACGAAATTTATTTCTTCTTTAACAGATACTGAAAATAATTATACGCCCTTTTTTACGACAACGCTGATGACAACAGCAACAGAGTCAAACCAACAATTCGAATTATCAAGAAGAGGACGGGAGTTTGAAAACATTACGAGAGAAAAAGAATCGCATAATGCTGATAACATGAGCAATTTCAATTTACCTAGTGACTCAATTGAACATGAAGATGATCATTGGAGCGATAGCGATACCAAGATAAGTAATGTAGATTCGAGACCACCGAATATTATAGAACCTGAAATACATGATTACGATGTGGATGTGTTGGATGACAAAAATATCTGGAAGCCCAGGCTGGTTTTCGAAAATAAGACCGAAACGACGACGGCTTCATCGGTCATTATGAGAATCAGTCCAAAAAATACCGATGTCGAACTTTTTAATATCGAAACAGCTCCGTTTCAAGAAAGTAAGTTGATGATTTAATAATTAATTTAATACAAATTTGTGTTTTTATCTATGCAATAAGTACTCGCGTGAAAAATGAATTTTGGTAAGTTATTCTTCAATTGTTTTTTTGCATGGTTTTCTTTGTAATTGCTTTCTTGTGCTTTGTTGTACCGCTCAAAGTATTATGCAATGATGAAATAAACTTTCTATTTTAGATTAAGTTTTTGCAAGGAATATAATAAAATATTGTCGCGTTCTTTGTCGTAAAGGATAATATTCCAATGTGAGATTTGTAAATCTAGAATTAAAATCAACAACGAGCCAACTTAAATTTTTTTATTTACTATAATCACTATTTATTAAATATTTCAAATATTTATAATTGAAGAAAAGAGAGGTAGTATTATGGCCCCTGTAGGTATAATGATCGCTTTTAATATTTCCGCTATTAGGTGGCGAATTCTAGTGATTACTTATGGAGTCATTTGTTTAGTAGCCCGCCGTTATATACGCAGTGGCGCTAATATGCTAATACACAATAGTCGACATTTGTTATAATACCTTTTTACTTTCAAGCATTTCAAAACGCGTTTTCAAAAAAAGTACATTTTAGCATTTAATTATATATACTTTCTTATTCTTCTTAAACTTGGGCATATTATCACACGAATATATGTAGACTTGAGTGTTTTGTTTGTTATTTAATATTTTATTTAATATTTTATTCGGCTGTGTATACATTTCGAGTTATGTAAAGTTAAGGTAGTACCTCCGCGAAACGATTTTTCAAAGAATTTGTTAAAACTTGGCGTATACATTATTAAATACGTTATCTAAACGCAATTTAAGTGAGACTTACCGTCCCTAAGCCGAGATATTTACACTTGAAATTGGCATGATTTACATGTAAACCCATGTACGAAGCATGCACCAACATGTTTTTAATTCTATCGTCAAAACCACATTTAAGAATTGAATAAAAAACGAGAGAATGCTAAAGAGGGATTAAACGAATATTCTGAAAAAATTAGAGGATGGTTTACCGTCTAATTTTAAAGATATAGCCTTGAGAAGCATGACATTTTTGGCATTTTTGACATTTTTTTAACCATCTGACAATCCACGATCGTCGTTTGCCCGCGTACACAATAGAGAGTTTTTGCAATACCGTCTTTCAGATACGGTAAACGCTAAAATCACGTTATTGGGTCAACCCAATAACGTGATTGGTCTTTCGACCCAATAACGTGATTTTAGCGTTCACCGTATCTAAAAGACGGTATTGCAAAAACTCTCTAATACCATATCTTAATGTGCGCTAACCAAAAAGAGTTTTTGCGTAACGGACGCTATGGTAACCTACGGACGAAACAGTATTTATAATTTAAGTATAAGATGGAGGACGTATTAGACATTGCTACTTTCGATTTCAATTTCGCGGAGGAAGCTATCATAAACGAGTTATTGATACCACGTGATAATGAAAAAAAATTCGCACGATTTTTTTTTCAAAATTTTAAAAGATACTCAATATGATCTCGGACTGCACGCAAACTAAAATTTTTTTAGTTGCTGCTCCTACACGCTCTGCACCGTTTTCCATCTTTCATTTTCTTCGTACGGATTTGGGATATAACCCAAATGGGAATTGGGATATAATATACCCCATTTTTTACACAAAACCAATTTTTTAAATTTATTTTTGTGGTGAGCCACATTACCATCCCTCTTCGATCCATTATTATGTAGTGTCGCCACATTTTTATAAATAATGTCCTAAGTAATAAATATTTTATAACTTTGAGTTTAGAATCGACTGAACAACACTTTGACGAATGTAATCGTTAAGTTTCCAATTTAAAATATTAATTATTAACAAAGTTATTGTACAAAATGTAAATGGGGAGCCATAATATCACCTTCTTTTCTATGTATTTTATGCTGCATATATTCTTATTTTATATAATAATTATTCATGGATATTATGCAAGATTAAAAATTTTAATGCAATTATCCTAATTTTTTTTATTATTATATACTATTTATACACTATGTTATTGTATTTATATATATTATATTTATTTACACATTTGTTTAGCTAAATTGTTTTTATTCTTTTGCATGTTGTTTCTTTTTTGTGCTTTCGCATGACTTTAATTAACTTGTGGAAACATTAATATCTATATCAAATATACACATAATACCAACAATGTAAATTATTACATCCCACATTGTGTATTCAGACAAGTGGTAGCTAAATAAAATAAATAAACAAAGAATTTATTTAATTTTATTGTAGAAGAACCTCCATTCCCAGTTTATTACGTACAGCCAGTGCATCCATTAACTCATTCGGAAAAGTCTGTTCGATTAACACCTATATCCGGTCAGGTGAGAGCATTTACATAAAAATCTATTGAAAAGATTTAATTTTAATAATTATAATAAAAAATAACATTTTATTTAATATATTAATAGGCTATTCGCTTGAGAGGCGGTTCTGGACCTAATAATGGTTACGTTGAGGTACAAGGTGTGCTGCCTGGTTGGGGCATTGTATGTGATTCCAGAAACAGTTGGACTTTAAAGGAAGCTCATATTTTATGTAGACAACTTGGGTATATCAGGTATATATGACATATGAAAAGGTTATTACATTTGAAAAATTGTGTTGAAATTGTTTTGTAAATGTCTATCTATATTATTATACATTAGCTATGCATAGATATTTACAATGTCATTAAACAGCTGTAAGAACAATTAATGATACAATATTCTTATGTATATTTTTAATAGATTCCTTACCTCTCTAATATCAGACAATAGTTTTATATATTCTATCAATTTCTCTGATAATATAGCTTTACTCATTAACAAGATTAAAGATAGATTACTATTTATTTGTTAAACTCAGGATTAGGAAGTAACGCGTTATACTTGTAACGCTGTTACCGTTACAATTATTTTTTTGGTAACGAATTGGTAATTGGACATTGTATATTTTTATTAGTAACGATAATGGTAACGCAGTTACATTTTTTGGGCAATGAATATAATCATAATTTTTATCGTTACTTTGCACATATACAGGGTGTCCTATTTTAAAAAACGCACCTCGATAATTCTTCAACGAAGCATTTTCAGCAAAAATGTTTCAGACAAAAGTTGTACGGTTTCGAGGGGCACATAAGATGGTGCCATTATTTTGACCTTGAATAGTTGCTTGAAGGTCACGCGAAGGTCACCTTCAATTTTTTAAATGGAACCGCCCACTTTTTATTGCATATTCTTGTAGCTTATCTCGAGGGATTTCCAAAATACTACAATAAAGTTATTTTTTATTAAGTACTTTCCGAGTTATGAGGCTTGAAAGTTACAGTATTTTGACATAAAATACAAAATATCTTGTAAAACATTTATTTTTTTACACCAATTGATTGGTCTTATTATTCTATGCATGAAAGTATCAAGGTAAAATTACCGAAAACTGAATGTTTTACAAGATATTTTGTATTTTATGTCAAAATATTGTAACTTTCAAGCCTCATAACTCGGAAAATACTTAACAAAAAAACATTTAATTAAAGTGTTTTGGAAAGCCCTTGAGATAAGCTACAAGAATATGCAATAAAAAGGCAGTTCCATTTAAAAAATTGATGGTGACCTTCACGTGACCTTCAAGCAACTATTCAAGGTCAAACTAATGACACCATCTTATGTGCCCCTCGAAACCATACAACTTTTGTCTGAAACATTTTTGCTGAAAATGCTTCGTCGAAGAATTATCGAGATGCGTTTTTTAAAATGGGACACCCTGTATAATACATATATGAAACACACAGACACAAGCGAGTTTTAAAAAAAGAAGAGTGTTATGTTTAATCATATCGGGATTAATTATAATCACTCAGAGGCTTTTTGTGTTGATTTGGTTAATTAGCGACGCAAGTATATATATAAAAGGCCATCAAAATTCGAGGGAAAAGTAATGAAAATTTGAATTCGTTACTTTTTGAATAACGATAACGGTAACAAAGTATTATTTTTTCCAATAGGTAACGAGTAACGGTAACGAGTTACTTTATAAAAGTAACTTTCCCAATCCTGTGGTTAAACTTATATATTTTAATGTGCAGGATCTGGTTTAAAATATATTTTTTATATCTCGACGTTTTGCCTATTATTAACTGTTATTACATTTGGATGATAATAAAATAATAGACAATAAAAAAAGCGTAATATTATACGGACTATTTTGTTCATTGTAGAGGTGCAGAAATGGCTTGGCAAGGCAGAAACAATCGCAATAGTGTACCAACTTGGATCGCTGCAAACACTGTAACATGTTTCGGCAATGAAACCAGATTTCAATCGTGCAAGTAAGACATACTCTGTCAGAGATTTATAAATATTTCTTTCATTGAATAAAGATGATCAAATAATAAAAATATAGATTTCTCATGCATGTAATAATAACAAAATATTCGTAATTATCATTTATTTGTAATGAGTACTTTTTTCTTCTTGTTTTTTGTGTGTGTTTAGGGCCATTTTTATGTTTGCAATGTTTTTTTATACAAAGCAAATTATAGCTAAAATATATCATGATAATTATAATAATTTAGATTCACACATAATCAAGAGTGTCGCGTGGATAGAGATGCGATTGGTGTGCGATGTACTCCCAATCGTATCGCGCATTGTCACAAGGACGAAATACCTCATAATGGACATTGCTACCAGTTAGCTGATGCTGACAGCGGATTTAATCATGCTGAAGCATTGGAACACTGCAAAGGAAGAAATGCAAGACTCATCGACATCACTAACCAGGCAGAAAATAACTTTATTTCGGAGTGGCTGTTGCAATCGTATCCGGAAGTTAACTCGATTATGACTTCCGGCTTCGGTTTTACCAGCATGAGCCGTACTTTGTGGCTGTGGGCAGATTCCGCTCATGCCAAATTCAAGTATGATTCTCAGAATATATCAAAATTTCTCTTGATTTCTTAAATATTTTCTCTTATTGCTAATTTTTATATCTTTAAGCCTCTTGGTATCTTTATCTATATATTAAAATAAATTACCGATCTTCTTTTCTCTTTCTATCAAACCAATTAAAACTTTTTTGAGTAAAAGCAATCATTTGCGTCTTGTTAAAAATGATTAAAATCAAAAGAATTATTTTCTTTGAATTATATCATTGAATTTTTGTTAGATTTACAAAATGGTGGCCTGGGTGGATGAACGATACGGAACAACCACCGTGGGTGGGTTCTCGTCCTCTTTGTATCGTGATGAAACGAAAATTTTCGTGTCACGAACGACCCGATTCGACTTGTGACACAGATTATTTCTTTTGGGACACTGAAGACTGCGCAACTACTTTGAAAGGGCATTCTTTTATTTGCAAGAGGCCTTATGATGATATCGGTATTATTAGAGAATTATTGAATTTTAACGCAATATGTTAAAATATATGTATGTATGTAGACCACGACACTTACATGACTTTATGTCTAATAGCATCCTCTATCTCTTCCTTTTCTATTAATCGATTATACTATAAAAAATAATGTACATGTTGCTCCGCTTGATCGGATTTTATTTAATTTGACTCTAAATGTACAAATATGTGATATAAAATAACGCAATGTTTTGTTATATATATCATGATAAATATATGGAATACAGAAAGACAATTCGTTCTTATCAATATAAATTCAATAATAAACTTATCAATATCCGTTTAGGTTGCGTTTACGGGAAAGGAAATCAGTATACCGGTAAAGCTAATGTAACAATATCTGGAAATGAATGTCTTCCGTGGACCGATGACAGAATTGCACATCAATTACGTATAAATGTAGGTTTGTTTTTATATATGCATCTAAAAATATGCTGTCCATTAAATGAAAGTACAACCCAATTTCTATCATTGTAGGTTGTTAACAAAGAAATTCGAGACAAACTGGAAACACATAATTATTGCAGAAATCCTAATCCGGTAAAAGAATCGAGACCGTGGTGCTTTATAGAAACTGGAAAGCGTGAATATTGCGATATTCCTGCATGTGGAAATATCGGTATATATTTGGTGTTTACTAATCGAATCTTTTCAATTGAGTTGTGAAGAAAGCAACGGCAATCTTTATTGTAGCAAAATAAAGATTGTAACAATACATAAAATTAATTTTTTTTCTCTAGATTCAAAACGGTCTATGTTGACTGGCCAATGCAAGCCTAAACATTTTGAATGTACGCCAGGAGAATGTATTCCATCCCCATGGGTTTGCGATGGTGAGGAGGTGAGATTCATGGAGGGGGGGGGGGGAGACGCAATTATGTTCGGCACAAAATAGCTCGATAGTATGTAACAGATGCCAATTGTTTATGAAAAGACTAAAAACATTTTATTACTAAATTTTTAAAATATTTTAAATTAATATATTAAATTTATAAAATATATTAAATTAGCAAAAATACTTGTAACAAATATATTTGAGATTTTTAACTCAAATTTGTAATTTTTTATTTTTCTATTTTAAAGCAATACATATGTGCGTGTGTTTGTGTTTAATACTTTAAAACTCTTTATAAACTCAGTATTGTGTTTCCTGTTTATTTTACTCAAATGAAGATTAACGATGTAATTATTATAACGTTTAATGTAATGTTATTTAGGATTGTACAAATGGAGCTGACGAAAGAAAATGTATATTGGATCTGAATCTATTTGAAAAATCTGCAAAACATAAACTTGAGGGCTGCGATGTGGAGAAATGGTTGAACACACCTTTGAAAACCTGCGCTTTAAGATGCAAAGAAGCTGATTTTACTTGTCGCTCATTTAACCATAAGTTTGTTTAAAAATTATTTTTATTTATTAAATAATTATTTAATTACATAGATGATTTACGAGGGGCCGTATTGAGAAAAAGACTTTATTACTTATTAAACTAGCAAATATATATAATTAGCATTTATAATAAAAAAAGCTATTAGTGATATATTTAGTATATTTTATAAAAGTTATTTATAAGAAATATATAATTTTTATAATCGCCGCGTAAAAACAAAATAACCTTTTCCTTAGACTTATATTGATCATGGAGATTAATTATCTTCTTTGTATGATATATAGTTATTTACAGAGATTTTTTACGTTCTAGATCGGATGGCAACGTGTGTTTATTGAGTAACAGTAACATCGGTTTGACTGGTGCACTTAAACCTGACAAAGAGTTCGATTATTATGAAATGAGGGAGAGAAGTGTGAATTGTGATGGCATGTATATTTGCGATAATCGCAAGTGTATAAATCAAACAAAAGTCTGCGACGGCAAAAACGACTGCAATGATCGTAGCGATGAAAGTATCTGCACAGCTGAAAATTTTGATTATAGTATTCGCTTAGCTGGTGCAAATAATAGTTATGAGGGTCGGATAGAAGTCAAAAGTAAGTACACATACTGCAAGAACATATAAAAAATAACTAAGTAATCAAGCTGGATAAAAATATACTATAATGTAGCATTTAACGTAATATAACAAATTTTCTATTATTTTTATTTATTTTTATTTGATATTAGTTCCATTGCCTTTTTTTATCGCGTCACACACATATAGTCTAAATTAATTTTTTAAAAGTTATTTTATATTTTTTTGTGGGTAATTACATGCAGAAATAAAATCTATATACATATATATTTTTTATAAAAAAAGATTACAAGGAAAGGATAAAATAAATATTTTAGGAGCAAAATAGTTTCTTTCTCTCGCTTTCTCTCTCTTCACTTTTATTTTATAATTTTCCATATTGTCGAATAGTTCTAGGACATTGGGGGCAGGTATGTGACGACGGCTTTGGTATGATCAATGCTGACGTTATCTGCAAAGAGCTTGGTTTCGACCTTGGAGCTTTGGAAGTTAGACCGGGTGGATTTTATGGAAATCTCGATCCAGCTACGAGATTTATGGTGGATCAGTTAAAGTGTCGTGGAAACGAGACCACACTACGGGAATGCGATTTTAATGGGTAGAAATTGATTTTTATACATTGTTTATTGTAACGTCTCATACTGACAATCTGTACATGTTGTTTAAAATAGCGATTCCACTAAAACTAATAGCTGAATTATTTATATTCTCGTTTCTAGATGGGGAGTTCATAATTGTCAACCGGAAGAGGCTGTTGGAGTCGTCTGCAAGACCGCGGTCAACACTTGTCAGGAAGGTTACTGGAAATGCGACAATAGTCCAGCTTGTATACCGACTCCCTTCATTTGCGACGAGGTGGTCGACTGTCCAGACCACTCTGATGAAAGTCCGGAACATTGCGATGTAAGTTAGGAGAAAAGTGAAAATAGATTTGAATATCTTCATATGACTTCGGTTTCAGGCACCGTTCGAGTTGCGCTTGGCGAATGGCAGCAATCCTCTACAAGGAAGGGTGGAAGTGCGTCATCACGGTGTGTGGGGTACCGTATGCGATGATGACTTCACAAATGCAACGGCAATAGTCATTTGTAGATCTTTAGGATACGGTGGTGTCGCAATAGCTAAGAAAAACGGTTTCTTTGGGCCTGGCCAAGGACCAATATGGCTGGATGAGGTATTACATTCGTAACTTACATTTAATTTTAAATTTTTTGCAAAAAGAAATTTGATACTTGAACAATCTTTGTTATATGAAAGATCTTTCACTTTATATTTGAATTATATTTATATTTGAGATTTCCTTTTTTTCAATTTTTTAGTTTTTATTTATCTTACTTTTTGTTTAATCTTTCTTTAAATATATATTTAACATATCTATAATGTTCTAATTACTTAGCTGTTATTTATAAACAATATCAATAATAGTTAATTTGATAAAGAAGATAATGATTGATAAGTAATAAATAATAATAACAATATATAGAACTATGACTGTTTTATTAATATTCTAAGGTAATTTTCTTAATTTTTGCAAAATAGGTTTTCTGTCATGGAAACGAATCGCAATTATATCGATGCGAGCATAATCACTGGGGTCAACATAATTGCGATCATAATGAGGACGCAGGCGTAATTTGTTCACCTGGAGATGTTAACAATACCGAGGCAAATAAAACAAATCTTAATTCATTTTATTATAATTTTTTAGACTGAAAGCTATTATCTCTGTTAGACTATGCACTTGAAATAAATAATAATAATGGGACTCGATATATTTGTGCAGAGAAGTATGCGTTAGTGTAAGATGCTTAATTATTTGAAAAATGTTATTTGTAAAATACTTGACATAAATCGTAATAATTGCAATATTGATAACAACTTCAAAATATGAAATTTCATAACACTTATATGATTTGTTTATTTTCTAATTTTCCTTTTAATTAAGCAGCCATACTGGATAAACGTCCAGGAACATTCGGAACGAAGCATTAACGAGTTGCTTCCGTCAAATTGTGGCCAGCGTGCTAAAGATTTCGATGTCGATGGGGATTTAATATTTCAGAAAGTGGTGCATGGCTCCGTTGCCGCAAAAGGCACCTATCCCTGGCAGGTAAATTATTCCTACAAAGAACATGTTAGATTTTTTATGATAATTGTGTCGCCAATGAAGAATCGTTTTCATTTCTAATCATCTTATATTTAATATTAAAATAAATATTGCGTCAGATGTACAGTGAGATTGGTGATACAAGAGACTATTAAATAAAATTTAGGCCAGCATTCGGGTTCGAGGACACAGTCGATCAAATCATTGGTGCGGTGCTGTTATTATATCGCCTCTACACGTGCTAACAGCAGCACATTGTCTAGAAGGTTACAACAAAGGCACTTATTTTGTTCGTGCGGGAGATTATAACACAGATGTAAGTAAATAGTTATTATCACCGAATTTCTAAAAAAAAATGCATTTATATTTACTAAATATGTGACATTTTATATTGTATTTGACATTATCAGATAAACGAGGGTACAGAAGTGGAAGCCAACATCGAGGATTATTACGTGCACGAGGAATTTCGTAAAGGCCATAGAATGAACAATGACATCGCTCTGGTTCTACTTAAAGGCCTCGGCATCCCGCTTGGCAAAGATATCATGCCAATTTGCTTGCCGCCTGAAAATATCGAATATTCGCCCGGACTGAATTGCACGATCAGCGGATTCGGCAGTATTGAAACGGGGAAGACGAGTAAGTGAAATATTGGAGAAGATTACCTTAAACTGAATTTCATATGATGCATCAGATTCTTTTGCAGCGCAATCAAAAGATTTACGATATGGCTGGGTTCCCTTGTTGGACCAGTCAATTTGCCGAGCTAGTTATGTTTATGGCGAAGGTGCCATAAGTGACGGAATGATGTGCGCTGGATATCTTGATGAGGGTATCGACACATGCGATGGCGATTCCGGAGGTCCTCTCGCATGTTATCACAATGGTAATGTTGAAATAATCAATTAATTAATCATAATGAAAAATCATAACAAGTCATAAATAACATAAATAACAACAACAATAAGGATTTTTTAAAAATAATATAGAGTACAGGCAAAATTATAAAAAGATATTTATGTAATATAGTCATAAACTCTAGAGTATACAGGCAGATAATAGCAAATTTCGGAAAATATTATAAAATTTTTATATCTGGAAAGAATATAACCCTTTATAATTTTTTACTCGAGAGTTAAAAAGTTTGTAAATTCTATTTCAAAACAAATATATTCAATTTTATTTCTGAGTTAAATTAATATCTGCAGTAATAGTACTGTTAAAATTCATATCCTTTTTTTATATTAGGAGCTTTCAGTTTATACGGGATAACTAGTTGGGGTCAACATTGCGGCAAAGCAAACAGACCTGGAGTTTACGTTCGCGTTGCGTATTACCGTCGTTGGATCGATAAAAAAATTAGGGAATCGCTAGCAGGTAGATAAAATGTTGAAATTATAGAATTTTCGATCACACATCAACGTTTGTGCACCAATGTATGTTGACATTGATTATAAATGATAATATTCTATCGTTAACTGTAAATAAGATTATTTTGTTATATATATTCATTTTTTGCCTCCTTTTGTTAATTCATTCTACACGCATTTCGATGTAAATACTTGCAAAATAAAACGTAAATATCGGCTACAAAATACAAAAGCAACAATAAAATAATTGAAGTAAGTCTGTTAATTTGCAGTTTATTTCGTAAGACATCTTCGTTTCTACAATAATTGTAATTGCTGATTTTCTGTGGCTTTTACATGATTGAGCCTATTTTATGTACAATAGTCCCAGTATATTTGATCCGATTCAATCCAAGGTGACAATTCAACGGATGGCGTTTATATAAATTGAATGGAAGATGTATATATTCGCAAAAAAAAAAAACGATGTGTTTTCAATGTAAACTTATATAGCTGTGAATAACATTACACTGTTATGACTGATCTATCATCAAAACAATTGATCAGACAAAAACTGAAAGTTGTGTTCGCTTATCAAATTACTTCTTGCAACATTGATTTTCTTAAAAGTTATATAAACATAGAAACGATGAGAACATTATAATCAGTAATAATATATAAAATATCACGACATCAGGAAACAATATATCGATTTAATATAAAGTTTGGAAAGATTTTTATACTTTAATACACAAAGATTGTACCGAAAATTATGATTGCTAATTTGCAAAAATCTAAGGATTTACAATACATCAAATAATTTTACGAACATTTCTTTATTCTTCTGCGAAATCTCTAGCTAGATCGATACGTTTTGCCAAAGTTCTAAGCAATTTAAGGATTTGCCTTATAGCGGTAAAAGTTTTAGTTTTTTGCTTAAAATATCGTATCTCCATCTTCTCGATACTAATAATATTCATGCTAGAGGATTCTTATGTTCGTCACTATTATTACTTATAGCATCGGTAATCATTTTCAGTGCAATCTTTGTAGAACTAAAAATCCAACTTTTATTCTTTAGCGTATGTCATATCGATTTATATCATAGCGTACATCATATCAATTTTTGTTGTGCTTACAAACGTTTACGAATAAAAAGCAGTTGACAAATCGTACTGGGTACATAATTGTTAAAATATTTTTTTGGCAAGAAATTAGTAATCTTAAATAACAATCTCATAAATGAGATTAGCCGTTTGAAATTTGCCATGATATCATTTTTCAGTACGTATGCAGAAAAAAGTAATTAGAAAATATTATATACATTAGATGTATTTGCTATAAGATGACAAACAAAGAGTTAATTGCTCATAGAATCAGGGTTGGTAAAATTCCACATTTTTTGGATAAAGTCCAGTGGTAAAAATCGGTATTTTACGAAAAAACCGGCAAATACTGATCTTTTTTTTATTAAGAACAATAAAATAAATAGAAAATCTTTTTATCGATATTCTAATTTATAGGCAGCCTACAGCTTTAATTTTAGTTTTAATTAGTCGTGCATTTACATAACTGTCCGGCGAGTTCAACGTCAATTGAGAGAGTGTTTTCCACAATTTTTATAATAAAAATAAAATCTGTAATATATATATATATATATATATATTAGGAATCGATGTAGGAAATAAATTAGTTTTTTCTTACAAGATATTGATTAATAAACACGAATTAGATCTATATTGGTAAAAAAATTTAATTCTGTTACTATTATGTTTTTCTCACTACAAATTAATATAAAATTTAGTAACATTTATAGTTTATTTCAAAGTTTTTGTTTTAAAAATATATTTCACATATTAATTAAAATTTTTAAAAACTTTATTATTGTATTGGTTTCGTTTTTCTTTGAACCATAGTGATTAGTAGTATGATTTACTAATTAAAGCAAAAATATTTTTTTGCATAAAGTTATATAAATATATTTTAGTATTATATATTAGTGATTATTATAATTTTTGCCAGTTTATTCTATTGGATAAAGTTCAGGACAGTAAAAACTGAAATTTACCATGGATTTTTCCGACCAACCCTGTACAGAATTCTATAAAAGAGATATCCTACCTATGTCGTATGTCGTGCAATTACAATCTTATATCACTTAAGGGAATGTCCATCAAAAATACGCGTGCTTAGCATGGAAATTAATATTAAATTTAACTTGAATTCGCTTAATTTAGGCATAAAATGGCCCGAATCTGTATCGTAACATATCATAATGATACACGAGAAAATATGATAAAATTGTAAAATGTTAACATAAAATGTATTTTCCAAAATATTCGAATAAAAAATAGCTTCTATATAATACTATACAATAGAGAAAAGGCTGCAGAAGATTGTAGCGCATTCGTGCAACGTGCGTTCTAATAGTAGACTTCGAAGTCTCGAACGAAAAGAATTTTCATAAATAATATAAATAAAAAATTGTTTATTTGGTCCGTTCTTTTAATGTGACACAGATTCAGGTCAAACTAACAATCTAATGACTAGATATTAAGCAAACGTTATCGTCGTTTCCCAACAAATTGAGGATGAACGTACGTGTATACTTTAAAGTGGCGTTAGGCAAAAATTTCGGATTGACCGACCTGCGATTATGATCGTTGATACTAATCGTAGATCTCGACGCGAAACGGATCCGTTTCTGCTTTCGCTGCGCTGACTCCTAAATTCGGTTACGGCCTATAGTTTAAATCTAAGTAACGTACAGATACGTATATAATTGTATATACACACATGTGATCATCTTTTTATGTACAGTATCGTTAACTACAGAACGTCATCAGTGTCGAACACGAGAAGAAAGGTAATGATAAAAGATGGTAGGAGTTCGAAATAGTGATAGTAAATGGAGGATCAATAATCGGAAAATGTTTTGCTCGTTTATGGAAACGGCTCTGCATCGTTGTGTCGTATGTACATTCACAACGGCATTCTTATTTGGCGAACATATTGCGTTGTGTTTGTTACAAAAATTGTACAAAATAGCATAATAGAAAATTCGTTGAGGAGTATGACGCTATCTAAGGAAATGAATGGGAGTGATTTCGCGTATATTAACAGAGCTCGATAGGATAGGGATTTATGAACACGAATGATGATCATACAATTGCGATATAACGCTACGAATATTGACAATGTAACACGCACGCCGTGTCGAGATGGTACAGTATAATTAGTCTTACCATTAATAATTGATTTACGATAACGTGCATGTGTAATCGTCGATTTGTTATTCTTATGGAAAATTGCCACGAGCTTGCGGCGCAACCAGATCTCGTTCGAATATTCACGAATTATTAATGATTGAATCAATAATATTGGACAATGATAGTCAAATATTTATAAAATGGCAAGTAAATAGTGACGGATTATACTGGTCACTTGTAAATTTGTAAAAATGTTAAAAAAGATGTTGTTAATAACAACAAGTTTCGGCGCATGCTCATGTATTTTTTTAAATCTAAATCTATATTATTATATTTTAATATATATTATCTATAAAAAGTGTTTACAAACATTTCCTAATGAAAAACGTACGCTTAAGTCTGCGTATTGTAAGGATATTCAATAATAAAAATTATTCAATAAGTCAAGTTTTTGATAATAAATACACATATAAAAGGTATGTAATAAAAACATTGATTGAGGAAAAGTATACAGATAAAATGGATAATCGCACTTGATGAATAACTCATGGCATAAGTTAATGATTATCTTATTTGTTATAATTAGTAATATATCGAGGTGAGTATTCCTTACGATGATCTGATTTGCGCAGAGCTCGCATAATTTGTCGTTTCGACCGATAGATGATACTTTCTTTGTTACGCGATTTGTCTGTACACTTCGTACTAACAATAACTGCATTTCGTATCTGCTTGTTATTTTCTACTTCATATGCTGAGAGAAAAACGCAATTAAAATACAAATTTTGTAAAAATATACGTTATTTGAAATGTAAGAAAAAAGATTGAAATTATTTCCAGTTCCTTGATAATATGAAAAATGCAATGGAAGGTATCTTCGTCAACGAGAGAAAATCACAATTGATTACTTCTATTATTATCAATTCTTTCTTTGACCATAAGAAGAAATAGAGCGGATATGAAATTCTTGTTAAAGGAATTCCAAATAGGAATAAACATAATAAAAAAGAAATAAAAGAACTCCAAGATGTTGTATTTCGCGCGCGCGCGCGTAACGTCTTATCGTTTCAAAAAGTCATGAAATATTATTACATAACGTTGTTATTTCTTCAATCTGTGGTTTGGAATACATTCCGATTTGTATGCAATTTTTCTCTCAGGCTGCGAAATCGTGACCCGATAAGTGAAATTCGAAACAATCCGTTTTGTTTTCCTTCTTTGATCGTGCCATCGCAATTTCCTGGCATTTTGTCGTGCCACAGACAATGTTTACGTACCCAGGAGAAATGAACTCTTGGTCCCTCTATAACTGTTCGGAAATACATGTCTTCTTTTTTCGAATTTATCTGAGCAAATATTTGCCTGAACATAAAAAAATGGAAATCTGGCGTATTACAGCAGAACCATAATCTCGATTGGTATAAATACCAATTAATTATAAATTTATATAATTATGAATATTACGAATTAATGAGAGAAGTATATGATCTAGCGACAAACAGCGACGCACGGGTTAAGAACACACATCTTTGACATTCAATATTCCATAATTTTATCTCATAATATTTTATAATTTGTAAATTTTGCATTCAATACATTTCCGCTATGTTTGATCGAAGGCACGGCATATTACATTTACATTTATTAATCACGTTATTAATGCCGAACCCAATTCGTTCTGGGAAAAGCTAATTTTTGCCAATTTTTGCCAATTTCCGACAATAATTTCACTTTTAAGGCATTTAGATGTGCTTTGAGGTATCCACAAACATATTTCATTGCTAAATTTGTTATATCTTACAATTAGTCATTTGTAAATTAAATCGTATTAATAAATATTGAGGGAAAAAAACACGCATTTTCGTAAATCTACCTAATATATCACGTTACAATCCGCAAAAATAATTTATAGTCATAACATGTTAGGTGCTTTCAGCATGTCTCTTTAATTTTATTTCCAGCCAAATTTGATGAAAAAACATACGAGATTGTCGCAACCGAATTTATTTTAGTCATTATATCTCGCGTAGCTCCGTATTCGCACAATTTTTCATTCACAGATTATACTCGCGTGCATCACAGGAAAAACGGAAAAAATGATTATTATTTCTGGAATTAATATATTAAACACATAAAATCCGAGTTCACGGTTGAGCCGTGTCATTTTGTCGAAATTTTCGACTTTCTCATTTTCCTCGCCCCGATTGACCATCCTCGTGATTAGTTCCTCATCCTCTTAAGTACGTGCACGACGATCCTTATGATATATCTCTCGAACTTATCGCGCAGGTTTACTCTACAGGAACAACCCTATCTCTCACACCTAGGAATCTGTTAGCGTATATCAAAAGGACTATGTACAAAAGGTTGAACGCGCCGATCGCGTCTCTTTCAAGCGGATCCGAGTATCTCCGGGTCGCACCCAGAATTGTCCAGAAATATAAAGAGTCGCGATTCGGTTTCCGCTCGAAAGAAAAGATACTGGCGAGCCGAAGGCTTAGGAACTATACTTACGGCTACGCGACATTGTCGAGCGAATTTCATAGTCGTCTTCGAGGCATCTTTAACTCTATATTCACGCCATGTTGACTATGAAGATTTTTGGTCATCAAGATTATTGAAACTTCAGATTCGGTGTTTTCGATCCATGAATATTGATCAAACTCGATCTGTACAATCTCATTTATTGACAATTAGCATTTTAATATTGATTATCATTTAAATCAATTTATGCAGTCAATTGTGATTTGAGCAATCAATTGTTTAGCACAAATAGCTTGATCATTAAAACCAGAATTAAGAGTATAATATTTCCAAATTAGGTTTCTTTTTCTCCTTCTTTTCTCCTTTTCTCTCTCTCTCTTTCAAATATCACACATAATAAAAGAAATGCAATTGAAAACTTAATATAGTTGTTCTGATCGATTAGATGATCTTCTTGATAATATCAAATCGTCGTTGATACTTGTATTTGACGATGCATAAATTCGCAAGACAGAAATACCTAATTTCACCTAAGTTGCCCCAGTAATACTTTAGCCCGCTGTTGCTCTTCCACGCATTCTTCATTTTTCTTCTCATCGTCTTCACGCATAAAGCTAGCTCTACGATTACGAATATATTAATATTTATAAATGTATCTTCATATATATTTATATCAATATCGTTCCCATTCAGCATGTTTCGGCATAGCTCGCTTTCACTGGGCATTCATCTCAGACCTTTAACATATAATTGTAAAGGAATCTTTATTTCTTGCTTACGTAATATGTGTGCGAATTTTTCTAAATTGTTTTGCAATTAAATATATATATATATGTATATTAAATCTAACTGTTGTGTAATTTCTGCAAATTTATTCATTGAAATAGATATAATGCATTAAATTAATATATCGTGGAATTGAATACATTACGATTGCTTCAAATTCTGATATTAAAGATTGCATTATACTGAAAACAAATTCTTGATGTATGTACATATTGATATTATCTAGAGAAATTTGAAAACATTTTTTTACATTACGTTATATAACGGAAATATTGTTCTACTAAAATTAATTATAACAAAATTTCATTGGCCAATAATTTTTTAGTATATATGTATAAAGCTACATATATGAATATTTTCAAAAATAATAACAATTATTGAAACACTTAGAACATATATATATGGAAGCGAAATGCCCATTATTCTCGAAAGAGAAACATGTCCGGAGGAAGTGAGAAAGAAAATCATAGTTGCCTCTCGCTCACGGCTTAATGGCGCGCCTGCGCACTTTCGAGCAGTAAGACGTGAGAGAGAGGCAACTACGACGAGCAATAAGACGTGAGAGAGAGGCAACTACGATTTTCTTATTCACTTCCTCCGGACACTTTTCAGTCTGCTATTCCGCTTCCATATATATATGTTCTAAGTTGAAACATAACAAATATCGAAAAGAACATTATGTCTCAATAATGTGATGCAATACTTACTTTAAAGCTTTATAACGTTCCTTCTCTGGATTGTTATCGGGCGGTTCGCACTCGAAAGATGCTAATGCAAGTGCTGTAGCAAAAAAAAACAAAAAACAAAAATTCAGAATTAAACAATTTCATTTCCTTGCATTTCCACAACGGAATAAAATAAATATCGCTTACTGTTTTCCGTGAGTACAGGGCTCGCTTGGAGAAAGGCAATGACGCGCGGATTCTTCTCGAACGGACATGCAACTTGTTTCCACGCGATAAATTCGGTCACCTGTTTCGCTAACTGCCAGAACTTCTCAAAATTGATGTGACCGTTTGGCAGTCTGAAACACAATTGAATTTGAGCATCAGGAATTAATTAGCTAAGAGAAAGCTCGTCGTGTTTAGATATGCATCAAGAGACACGGTAGTGTCTCGCGCCAAGTAAACGCGCAGCGAGACCGCCCCGTGACTCTTTTACGCGAGATTGTATCTGACACGCTGGATCGATCATTTCGATCTTTGTAACGATACTAAAGTTTGCCTTAATGAATGCATTCCAAAATGTATTGATATTACTGAAAATCTATAATAGTTTATGCTCTGTATATTATAGATTTTCACAGTACTATTAGAACACATCAAATATCTGTTTCTGAGATGTATACATAAAATTATTATGTATACATATAACATATATAAAATTTATAAATAATTATAATTATAATAAATTTAAAAATGTGTATATAGTATATACGTTTTTCTATATAAATTCATTATAACGGAAAACGTACATATACAGGGTGAGGCACTTAACTCGACCACCTTCAATTACTCGTAAACGATTTGTTATATGAAAAAATGTTTCAAACAAAAGTTATTTGACTTCGAGGGGGACATAAGATGGGTCAAACGAAATAGTAGGATGAATCAATTGGTGTAATGAAAACACATAGTTGCTTTTCTAAAATGTAATTGCACAATTGGATATTTTTTTTTAAAAGCAACCATATACATATTTTCTTTACACCAATTGATTCATCCTACTATTCTACGCATAAAAGTATTAAGGTACAGTTATCAATAAATAAATAGTTAACATGATATTTTATATTTCATGTCAAAATATATCAGAATAAAATATAAAATATCTCGCAAACTATTGATTTTTTGATAACTTTACCTTAATACTTTTATGTGCAG
>NJRP01000023.1:288429-343339 GCA_003063835.1 Aphaenogaster floridana
CTATGACCGTCATTGGCCTATCTCTCGATTTAAATTGTTTCATATTCTTGTTTTCATAATTTCTTGTGCAATTTTTTCCAGGATAATTGGATAGAGATTCAATTTCTACTTTTATTCTAGTATAAGATTATGTTTCTCTCGTGTTGTAATCCAATTGTTACAGTATTGTAAGCAAGAAAATTGTGATGAAATATATAAATATGCAGCAATATGCTATTTTCCGTAGATATTAGCAGAAAGCTGGTATTTACAGTTACAAAACAAATTTTAGGATACGACTCTATAGGTGTATCAAGTGGCTTACAATCTATAAGTATTATCACTGTCCTAGAAATTCCACCTTGAAACATCTTTGGCGCGATTACGTAAAACGTCCACGCAGCATCCAAAAGTATATGCAGCCACACAATTTCGTCCTGATTAGCCGCATCACATGACATCGTCCGGTATATTTAACTAACTAATGTAGCTGCAAATTAGCTATTAGCGGGTATTACAAGCGGCAGATAGGCACGCGATAATGAAATTAACAGAATGGTTAACGTCTCTCTGCATGGAAACTGCACTAACAGGGTTAGACTAACCACGCAAAGTGCACGCGCGTACGCGCACGTGGACGTCCAAGTTTGTGCGTTCGATCGGAATGCGTATGTGTGCGATATATGGAGGTGAAGAACGAGAACACTGACATTCGTGTAACGTAACAGCCGTGATATAGCAATCCATGTGTGGAACGGTCGGAAGTGAGAGAGAATGCATAAGAGGCGGGGCGTTCCCCGGAGGGAGAATATTATCGCTTCATTATGCTGAAAGTCCTCGAAGGGTCGATGCGATTACGGTAAACCGAGTAATCGGGTTTTGCAGCATGGCAAGCTGGTTACGCGAACAAAATCCATATTGAAATTGCGAAACAATGCGACGGCGACGCTCGGGTCAATGCGCGATTGACCCACGCGAGCATTACTATTCTTTCTCTTATTATCTTATCATCTTATATTAAGTTTATAAATCCCCTATGTAAATGAGAATTACATAGGAAATCTTATTTTTCTAGATATGGATGTAATTTTTTCCAAATCTGATTATAAGATTGATGATGTGGTTGACGACGCATATTGATACGATTGTAAGTTTGACTTATGCGAAACAAAAGTTATTTTCTACAAATAACAAATGTTATCCTAATACAAAATAGGATATAGGAAATTATGTAAATTGTTGTCATAAAAAATCACGTGAATCTACTCTTGCGAATACATTATTTCGATTCATTTCTGTGAACAGAAGCCTTTCGTTATCATCGAATCACATTTTTATTATTAGGACGAATTGTGCGCCATTGAATACTATTATATCGCTTCTCTCATTGTTCCGAGCAAAAAACTTGACGGATATATCGTCACATATGTACAAACTTCGCACGCATAATCTCAGAGAGATCGGCGATGCTGTAGTTTGGAAAATGTCGCGCTAAGCCACTAACTAAGCCGAGGTGGGACAGCGAAATGCAAGCTGACGGCCGCAAATGGGCGCTTGTACCGAAACTCACGAACCTGTGTAAGCTGCTCCGTCGCTGCCTCGGTCGCCAGTCTAGCCAGGCCTTCCTCGTACCTTTCCAAAGCCGTCAGTCGTAGCAGCAAGTTTTGCAGCAGTGCCGAAACTTCCTGCCTGGCCGCGGCGTCGACCGCAGCGACTTTCTGCGTGATGGACCTAACGTGACCCATCACCCTCTCGTCCCGGAAGTCGTACGGGAATGTTTCCGTCCATTCCGCTAGCAGCTGTACCAGCCGCGGCACGAAGCGATGCAGACGTTCCTGGAATATGTACGATACTTTATCGTTTTCCAGACGATTTTTTGTTCCAGGGGGCAAAATGTATTTCGGAATGCGAATAAAGTGATGAAATCGAGATCAGATCTTGATATCATTAAAAGAATATTGGAGCGATATTATATGTGCAGCGATTAGTTTTTCCAGTTTAACCGGGCGAAAAAATGTGATTTTTTAGAAATTTTTTTTGAGAAAACTGAATGATATTGGAATAATTGTTTAATTGGGATAAAAAAAGGCATCCTTAAGGAATAAAAAAATATGTCATTTTTTAATTTTTTTAAAATTTTTGTTGTGTTGATGTACAACTTTGTCACATAATGTCGATAGCGCGGCGTGCAATGTAGCAACGAGCTGAGTCATCTAAAGGCAAAAATAAAAAATTTCCTTCAAAGCTTATTCAATTACGCGGGGATTAATTTGCAATCGTAAGAAAAGTGAAACTTTTAAACCAAAAAATCAATTTTTTATTGTTAATAAAAATGTTATAAATAAACAATAAAATTGTAGCGGTTGGTATAACCCCTGAAGAAAACTATAAGGAATCGAACCGTACTTTGCAAATGTCATTTAGTTAATGATTTTTTTAGTTATCCTGCACGCCAAATTGGAAAATGTAGTTTCGAGAAAAACGCATTTAAAGATTACCTCTTCGTGAAAAAATAGTTTTTGATATTGGAATGGAATGATATTGGATATGGAACATATTCTTCAAGCTTTATACTATTGATTTATGCAAAAAAAAATTTTTTCGAATTTTTTGACCGATCAAACTGGAATCCCCCCTTAACGTAGAATAGGAAAAAAATAACGCGGTAATATCCATCTGTGGAAATGCTTTAATACTCGTAATTCAATTTTGAAACAAAAGAATTTTAATAATCTATTTCGCTCGAATGTAAAGTGGCAGGAGGAGAGAGGAGAGAGAAAGGGACTATATGGAATTTTTGTGTTCTCTATCAAGGGCGTCCGCAGGATTTTTTCCAGAAGGGGACATGATTCAAAATATTACTTCCAGAATTAGAATACCTATAATTTGAAATTTATAAACCTTTTGAAATTATAATCCTGGATTAGGGCAGAGATCGGTTAGCACAACTTTGTCTTTCTTTTATTCAAAGGGAGAGCAAATGCTTAATTTTTGGCTGATTCCAAGGGGGGAGGGGCAAATGCCCCCTCTTGCCTCCCCCCCGTGGACGCCTATATTTTCTATGTTTCACGATAGATGGAAGAATAAATTGAGAAAAGAGTACAATCAAACGAGGATGCATGACTTTGTGATGAAACGATAATACACGTGGCTTTCGTGGATGCGTGATGACATTTTGTGTTACTTCGCAGATCGGAAGTATACTGATGCTCACCTTACCGCCCTCCCCATTCAGATTCTGCTGATGCTCGCAGAGAGCACAAACCTCGCCCAAAAGTTCGTGTGGCTTGATGAAGAGTCTGGCGCTCAGCAAAAAGGCAAAAAGATACGCCCGATCGGGATAATATTCCTCCGTAGGCACCATGTGCTGTACTAACGCCTCGAGTGAGCCTGAGACGAGGTTGCCATCTCGGTACACCAAAGCCTGAAACAGTATACGGGATGGTTTGGATGCAGTAACGCGATAACGCAACACTGCGAATTTAGCGTATTATTCGCAGTAGGCTCGGTATATATATAATAACACGATTAACTTACGAATAATACAATTCAGTAAATAAAAATATTTTTAAATGTGATATAATATTAAAAAATTTTTTTTTAATATTCTAAAATATTTTAGAATATTTGACGTTTCTGCTTTCAATTTTTTTGTCAATGTAAAAATCTATTTTTCAGCAAAATGCAGTCTTAAAAATATATTTTTGAAAAATTATAACTGGAGCAATGAAATTTTTATATTATTCTATTAATCGTTGTAAGATTATAAATATTTTTTATACAAAGTATGCACTGAAATGTTTTTATTTTCATATATTTATGCTTAAAGATATATAAATTGTATTATTGTAATGATAAATATATTGATGTATATATTGTAATGATTCTAATTCTCTTTCTAGCATATGTATGTCGAATTATCCTTTATTGATTGTTTTAATACATTTCTCAAATGTAATCTATATATATGTATATATATAAATATATATATATATATATATTTATACATATAATATATATATATATATATATATATATATACATATATATATACATATATACAGGGTGAGCCATTTTAATCAATACATGCAATTATCTTCCGAACTATTCGTTATTCGAAAAAATGTTTCAAGTAAAACTTACTCTTTAAGTTTACGAAATATTTCATATTTTATTCTAACATATTTTGACATGAAATATAAAATATCTCGTAAACTATTCGTTTTTTTGATAACTGTACCTTAGTACTTTTATGCATAGAATAGGGGGATGAATCAATTGATATGAGGAAAACACATGGTTACTTTAAAAATAAATTATTCAATATGCAATATGCAATTACATATTTTTTTGAAAAGCAACCATCCTCACATCAATTGATTCATCCCACTATTCTATGCATAAAAGTATTAAGGTACAATTATCAAAAAATGAATAGTTTACGAGATATTTTATATTTCATGTTAAAATATGTCAGAATAAAATATGAAATATCTTGTCTTGTAAACTATTGATTTTTTGATAACTTTACCTTAATACTTTTATATGCCAAATAACTGGAGAAATTATATTATATTAAAAAAATCATGTGATTCCATTAAAGAAAAACAAAGATCACCTTGAAATATCAGGAATACCTCCACCTAGAAAAAACTTATGTCTATCATAAGATGTCCTCCTCGAAACAGAGTAAGTTCTACTTGAAACATTTTTTTGAATAACGAATAGTTTGGAAGATAATCGTGTGTATTGATTAAAATGGCTCACCCTGTATATGTATATATATAAGTTATCAATGCCGTTATAAGTTATTCATATGATATTTATATAGACATGCCTTACAAGCTAGTAATGTATAATTCCAGAGCTTTTAGAGTTTTTTTCATCGTGCAATTTTACGTTAAATTTTCGATACACGAGACTTTTATGAGCAAATACGTGCGAGAAATGTAAAATTTGCTTGGTAGGTACTGTCGAACGCTTCCGCGGAACGCGCTTTTGAGTTAGCTCGTTTCAAAGTTGGCGAATGCTAAATCTGCGCATCGTCAAAGTTGCACTCACAGCCGAGGTAAGCTCTAACAAGCTGTCGTGTGTTCAAATTGGATTCCAACTTAAACTTATCGCGTCTTAATACGACATTGACGAGGTAATATTTCCGCCATGAACGACCGTCAAGTTCGCATCTGATTACCTCGATAATCGGCAATATCATTCCGGAAGTGCGCATATGCGCTTTACATATGACATATATGTGAACAAACATATTATAGACGTACTTGTTGTACTACCGTACGTAATTTTGTCAATAATAGATCAATTAAATATTTTATAAGTGTAACCAATAATTATTTATTACCATAATTGACAAAGAAAATCTTCCTTCTTTGCATGTTACATTTCTGTTCATATTGCAGGTATTATTATTTTTGTATATTAATCCCATGCAGGTATTATTATTTTTGTATATTAATCGCGATGTATTTTGAAAACATTCGAGTAACTGATCTAAACTTGTATGATCCACATGGAGGATTTAAATGGCTTAAGCTTAACTTCCGTTAATACAACATCGACGAGATAACGGTCCCACCTCAACTCGCGAGCGGTATAGAAACTTTCAACGTCAACAGTTGGTCGGGATACACGAGTTAATGCGAAAGTGTGAAAATTTACTTCAACTGAACATGTACTACACTATCCTAAATTTCTCTCTCTCTCTCTCTCTCTCTCTCTCTCTCTTCCTCTCTCTCTATCTTTCAAGCATTTTAACTAATTAAAGATAATTTAATTATCTCAATATTGTATTCATTCTTGGAATTTGTTTTAATTCTAAACGTTTTCAACTAACGCGTATATTCGCTAGAATTTCTTTGCTGCAAAAGCATTACGTAATCTTCAGAAAAGAAAACGGAACCTGTCATATATTCTCTCTCTTTCAAAAACTTTCAAATTACCATATTTCCATTAACAAAAATGTTAAATAAAATGTTTAGATTAACAAATAATGAAATATTTTTTAATACTTTTTAGACTAGTTTTTATCTTGACAGTTTGGAAATTAATAATATAGTGCCTTTTTGTTAACTTTTCTTAACTTTTATAAATGTCGTTGTTCTTTCTAAAAATGAATATTATGAATATTATTTATAAAATCCTTATTTATAATCGTTCTCTAATAAATGTCAGCTTTAGCTGTTTTAACTTTAACTTTGTGATGTGGTATTTTATGATGGCGGATGAATATTGTTCGACTAGGTCTTTACGTGGCTTTGAGAAGTTTTAGGTTCAATTAGTTTATTGAAACGGAGGGCGGGAGGTCGTAACGGTACGGTACTATTACGAAGTTTCCACAGGTCGTAAAGCGTTTCCATCCGTGCCACCTATTTTCCAGTAACTGCAAGTAACAAAGTGAATACTCTAGTGTTGTTCCTCTTTTCTGTGTTCTCAATTCGGGTTATGTCTGTTTTTAGAAAGAAATTAAATTACGTAATCTCTTTCAACAACTTCAACACCAAACAATAAAATTATTTCTTTCTTTTTGTTTCTACAAATTATATTGCAATTAGTAACAGTTTATATTATATGAGATTCAAAATTATCGCAATTATATTTCGCATTTTCATTTTCATTGCTTGTTATTTTATTTTCCCTTTTTCTTCCTTTCTTTTTAGTAAATATATATACAGTCATATTATCCTTTGTAATTTAATAATACTCTGCCATTTTTTTGTTATATAAAATTCCAGTACGTAATAAATATCTTCTTCGTTTTTCATCTTCTATTCTTCATAAAATATGACCATGAAAGTATGATAACCAATTGTTTGACGATTAGAAAAATTTCTGCAGAAATTCTCCAATAATAAAGTATGCATCGTATAAGACGACGCAATTAGGTAGCAACTTATCAAGAAACCATGGATGAAATGTCTTATGTGAGGAAAATCAGACATGATAAAATGTTAAGTAGAGCACTTTTCTTAAAATGGCGACGCTGTTCTCGTAAAGACTAATCGTGAGGCTGATGAAAAATTAGAAGGACCAAAAAAAAACGGGATAAAGTTTCTCGTAAGTTGATAAGAAGTTTAACTCAATTTTATTTAAAAAAGGAAAAAATAGAATTCTTAAGGCCATACGGGACAGAAATGCAAAAGCCTAAGGAACAAAGTGCGGGAACATTTTGCGAGCGGGATTAATCAAACGAAAAAACAAAAAAAAACGCACAGTATCCTGAGAGACTCCTTTGTACTTTGAATAAAGCTTTTAACATCAGTGATATAATTTCGCTCGCTTTACATGACTCATTAATGAGATGACGAAATGCACGAAATGTGATACTTATTGGAAAACGCGATGTCGAAAGCATGTGTGAGAAATAACTGTTAAAATTAGTTAAACATATAAAAACTATTTAATCGTAACCATATAAGTTTCAACAATTAAATTTTATATATAGTATTCCAATATTATAAAAATTATAAAAGTAAAATAAAATTTTACTAATATCCGTTAATAATAAATGTAATGGATTAAATTTTTTTTCATGAATTATATAGTGGAGAGATAATAACACAATTTAAAAAGAGGTAGACATATCGTTAATTGACTGTGTAAAACTTTAAGTTAATCGCCTTTAAGTAGTTCAAAGCGCAAGTACAAGTTAAATTAAAAATTGTAATGTAGAGTTATTTGCACGCGCGCGAGAGAAAAAAAATTTTAATTAATTTTAGTAAAAATAAATGATAGTAAATTTAGATATATATGCCATTTTCAGTCAGGCTGGAACTTTTATTCCAAATAATATTTTATTGCGTGAATTTATATATAATATACATCCCTTAGCTTAGCCAACTACACGTCAATTATTTTTAAAATGTCTTTAGCAGTCTCTATCTTAAGCCGGAAATAATAATATCACATGGATTAAATTATTAATCAATTTAATAATAATGATGATGCTAATAAGGATGTTAAAACACTGTAACAAATTTATTGCGAAAAATATTACCCCAGCCAGGGTGATATTTTTCGCAATAAAATATTATTTGGTACCCAAAAGATCCAACCCGATAGAAAATGGCCTATATATTTATATGTCGTGTTAGTCACATATCGATCTATATTCGCTTATTACTAAAAGTAAATTAATCATTGCGATAAGCCATTTAATTATTATTCCTGTTTTCTCGAAAATTAAATATCGCATTAAAAAAATTGATTCTAGAAGAATCAAAAAAGAATTGCCCGAAAAATTTGTGTAAATATTAGTATTACATACATTACGTCAAACAAAAGAGTTTTAAAGATTATTGGTTTCTTCGAGCCATCGGAGAATGTTGAAGTAATGTGGACGGAATATGAAACGAGGACGAGTTTATAAATGGCTTACTTTCTTAATTTATGATTCAAGTATATTACTTGCAACAAAAGCTTTGTTTCCCCGGCAATGTAACATTCTTCCTATCCAAGATCTGAATATCCAGGGATTATGTGAGCATTACGAACCGTATTTAGCATAGTATTACATCGCTGAAACGTTATCTCTTGCAGTGACTGCAGAATGTAGTAAACCGTCTTATGGAATAATCCGATAGTCTCAAGACGAAGGACTCAAAATAGTTGGAAACTCCATCGATCAAAAGAAAGGGAACATGATCTTATTCTGCAGAAATTGCATGTTGCGAGACGGTTACCTATCGTAGTAACCAATTTTCAATCCGAAGCATAAAACAATGTTTTATGCTTTACAAACTATTATGCAAAGCGTGATCGGGTCCAGCAAATAGCAAGCTGACGTTATCTGTTGTCATTTTTCGTCAAAATGATATCTAATGTCGTCAAAATGACGATAAATAACGTCAACTTGCTACCTGAATTGTTGATAAAGATATATAACAAATATGGTAATTGTAAATCGGACAATATTACAATGTACGTATTTGCACAACTTTCACAGTGAAAGAATTTTTCGTAGATCTACATATCACAAGTTGGCATTACGCTATGTGTAGTTGTCATATTTTAATTTTCTCTTTCCTAAAAGCTTGGTGTGTGTTTCGCTTCTCGCGTCATTTATTCCTGCCTTAATTAGAAATGTCTTCTTCATCCGTGTATTTATCGCTTCTATCAAATGTTACCGCGTTATAATGCCCGTAATTCGCGTGCGCGCTCCCGAGCGCTTGAAGGGTTTAATAAAGCGGATTCGCGGCCACTTGTGAATGCGAGTATGAAACGTTTTACCAACGTTTTTCGTGATATAGGCGAAGAAAAATGCATAATGCTAGGCAGATAGAAAATAACGGAAGAGGCAGAGGAAAGAATTGTGAATTCAAAGCCCCGCGCTACTGAGCGTTTCTTTGTTATACCGCGCCGAGCCTTTTTTTCTCTCTCTTCTATTCTTTTCATCTTTCACATACTCTTTTCTTCCTTCGATAAACGCGCTTCTACTTCTCTATATTGCCCAGCTGCGGTTTTTACATATCCGACTTAATGAAACATTTGACGCCTTTCTTATCGTTACGTCAAGCATTTATTTCATATAGCTGTTTTTTTCCTTATATACACATATACAGGGTGTTTTGTTTTAAATGATACAGTCGATTTTCTCCGAAACTATCGATGATACAAAAAAATGTTTCAGATAAAAGTTGAATGGTTTCGAAGGGGACATCGTATGATGGACACATGTTTTTTCTAAGTGCAGGTTTCCCTGAGATTTTAAGGTGACCTTTGTTTTTTTAATGGAATCATATGATTTTCTTTATATAATATAATTCCTCTAGTCATTTGGCATATAAAAGTATTAAGGTAAAGCTATCAAAAAATCAATAGTTTACGAGATATTTTATATTTCATGTCAAAATATGTCAGAATAAAATATAAAATATCTCGTAAACTATTGATTTTTTGATAACTTTACCTTAATACTTTTATATGCCAAAAGACTAGAGGAATTATATTGTCCAACTCGAAACCGTTCAACTTTTATCTGAAACATTTTGTTGTATCATCGATAGTTTCGGAGAAAATCGACTGTATCATTTAAAACAAAACACCCTGTGTATATATATATATATATATATGTATATATTGTTTTCAAGAACATATGGAATATATATAAAATTCATTAATTTCGACCAATGGAATATGTTGAACGCTTTTAAATCTAAAACTTTAAAACAAGTAAATTTCGAAGTTTATATTCTGATAATCAAATCAATTTACTGACATTCTAAGATCACACATAATTTGGAGGACAAAACGGTACTTATAAAATAAAGTGTTTGTAGAAAAATTAAATATATTTTTAAGTTTTATATTTTCTTTTCTTAAGGGGGGAGGTCTACCCAAAAGCGTCAAAAAGATGCCTATTTTTATGATTTTTTTTGCAAAAATTATTAATGTTACTTAAACGGGATTTCGACTAATATTTTATACGTATATTTGTAAACATTACATAAAATTTTCAATTAAGAATTTTAAAAAACAGCGCCGGCACAACTGTTGGCGCGAAGTCTGTTCGTAATAGTAGCGGTTTACGGTACCCACTCTAGCTTTCATACAGTTTATCTGAAACAAAAAACCCAACAAATTGTTGAAATATATTAATAAATCTAGTCTTTGTCGTAGCCGATTTTAGAAATTCTCAATTTTGACAAAATGGCGGATTTCTGAATTTAAGATGCAATTTTTCGTCAAAAAATTCGTTAGTTTTTGATTGTCAAAAAAAAACTATAGCTCTGAAAAAAATCCCTACGACAAAGACTAGATTTATTAATATATTTCAAGAATTTGTTGGGTTTTTTTGTTTCAGATAAACTGTATGAAAGCTAGAGTAGGTACCGCAAACCGCTATTATTACGAACAGACTTCGCGCCAACAGTTGTGCCGGCGCTGTTTTTTAAAATTTTTAATTGAAAATTTTATGTAACGTTTACAAATATACGTATAAAATATTGGTCGAAATCCCGTTTGAGTAACATTAATAATTTTCGCAAAAAAAATCGTAAAAATAGGCATCTTTTTGACGTTTCTGGGTAAACCTCCCCCCTTAACGTTGCAAAAAATAAACGTATTGTCTCAAGAGTTATTAAAAGAGAAGAAAAATTTAAGAAAAAAATTATATTTAAGAAGCAAAAGAATTTGTACTTGTTGTTATGGGTACAAATATCCTTGTTTATCCTATCATTTTATATATACCATTGTTGATTACGTTTTTACATAATACTCTAAATGTCTATTAGTCCATAGTTGCAGAATAACTCTTAGTTAAAAAAATGTCTCGACGCTAGCAGTGTAAGAAGCACTCTTCTCTACAACTCGGTTCCTTTATTACGCGACATTAACGCTCGTCGCAGATGGCTTGAGAGAAATTAAAGAAATTTGCATAATCACAATACTGCGCGTATTGTTACTCGCAACTTTGGCCAAGACATTTCGCTAATCTACTTTTTAATTAAGCAAATATGCGAGTGCCGGAACAATCCGCATTAGCGGATGTATTGTACGCATCTTCATAAATTCTTCGACTTTTCCTGCACGAATGTAACAAACAATGAAAATTTTTCTTCCTTTCCTGTCCCTATCTTCTCCCCGAATTAGAATGAAATCGGAAAAACAAAATGTGCGCAAGATTTAAAAAACCACATTGTGGATATTTACGAGTAATTATTCCATTTAGATACAACCTTGCGATAATGCTCGCTTCTGTGAGAGATTTCAAGATTAGTATAACCTGGGATAAGACAGAAAATAAATTGGCGGCATAATGGCAACGGAATTGGTTTCTTTGCTGCAGAGAATTGCTACAAGACACGCAGGATAGACCTTTACGCTCGTAATTCGTCTGTGTCGTCCCTAAATGCGCTCACAAGATTCGTCGATCAAGAAAAAGAACAAAGAAGTTTCAATTTTTAAAGGGCGACTAACCCCAGGAACATTAATTTTTTTAGAAAATCGAAACTATTAAAAATATTTTCTGTCTGTGCATATTATAAAATGATAACTTATATCAGAAAACTTTATGGTCACACACATTATTCAAATTTAAAATGATTTCTTGTAATTTGTTGTAAATATTATTTAACATTAATTTAGTTGATCATCACATTCCATAAAAATAATACAAGAAATTATCACTTGGTGAACGGAGTTCGGTGAAGTAAATTAGAGAGAACATGCTTTGCAAAGATGCTAAACGCGAAAAACAAAGAATAGCACATGCGTTTTCCGTTTTTTGATTCTCGCAAATCATTCGGATTGCAATTACAAGATTAATTCTTCTCTGCAAGGATTCACAAGCTGTGGCGGTGATGGAAACAAGGCAATAGAATATTACGCTACTTCCTAAAAAAATTTCGGAAATTATTTCAAATTTTCCATTTTCTTGATGACTATTCATGATAACGAAAAAGAAACGCGAAGCGTTTAATATATGAGTTTCTGTCTAGTACGAGTTTAAATATGGAAAACGTTTTTTATTTAAAGAGATATAAAAAACATATACAGATATATTGTGCTATTCCGTAACTTTACGGAAATATTCAAGATTGCAAAGTTCTATAAAAACTTATTCCAAAATCTTTATTTAATAACTTTCAAAAGACATTTTTTTCAAAAAGATATGTAAATATCAATTTGAATATGTTTGTGTAAGAAGACAAGAAATAAAATTATTTAATAAACTTTCTATTGGAATTTTTAAGAATATTTTTTATATACTATACTAATTAAGAACATACTGATACTGAAAAAGTGTTTTTATACAATATGTAAAAAATAATATTCCATATTTTCATATTTATAGAAAATATTTAAAAAAATACTGCTATGATTGAAATATAGATGTTTAAAATATCTAAATATCAATTTCAACTCTTTCTTCAATCTTATTAAATTTTACACATGTTGTATTAGACTTTTATTTCAAGTGTGTGTAATATATATCGTATTTGTGTGTTGGTGTACTTGAAAGAAAGCGTAAAGAAAAATGCATTGCAATTTCTGAATGCTATATGTTGTATATATCGACATGAAAATATGCAAGATATAAATATTGTAGATCTCAGTATATGTATAGCGTTTCCAATTTCACTTCTGTCATATGAGCGTACAGAGATGAATACGCAAATACATAAAAATGGCCACGAGAGGCGAGACGCTTCGATATATCAGAACATCCAGAAAACAGGACAACGAGTCGTAGTAAGCACAATAAAACGTGCCCGACTTCATCTGGCCTGCCGTCCTACCAAAACTCGCATCCTACCGCTTTTCGATTATAAACTGCTAGACGAGCGACGCAGCAAACGACGTAAGCATTGTCGATTTTGCTGGCGCATGTAAATCGATAGACACCGAAAAAATTGCAAAAAATCCGACCGAGGTGGAAAAGAGGAAGAGCACGGAGAAAATGGGGAAAGCGATGAAAAAATTGTTGACGCCTATCGTAGCACCGACATTTCGGAACGAACAATCACGGTAGGCGTGAGCTTTTGCGGAAGTTTGATTAAAAATACCCATAAAGCTAGATGAGTAATATCGACTTGACAATCTATTTGGATTTTGCGAAGATAGCTTCGTTACTTACGCGTATATATCATGTTTAAAAAAATTAAATTCTTTCAAAACATCAGTTGCGTACTTAAATAAATAATATTCTTTACAATAATTCTTTGTTAGTAATTAAAACGCTTAAAATTGGCAAAGAAGAATACTCAAAATTACGAATATTTAAATAATCGTCTAGAAAAACTAGACATGATAAAAATAATTTTATGTAAATATTTGATTTGCAAGATTGTACTCAATATACAAATTACACACATATATACGTATATTTTTAATTTTATATAAAAAAGCAGTGTAAGTAATAAACGTAATAAAAAAAATCAGAAATATTATTTAAAAAAAAACAAATATAAGAATAATAATAGTGATATATCGGTGGAAACCCATATACATCGTTAGATCGCAGAGTCTGCGGACGACTCGACCAGTCAATTCCATCTCTGTTCGCACCCCTTTTGTCCGACGTTCGCCCATGGATTTCAACCCTCATCCAGTCTTTACTGCCCATCCCTCTGCTTTTCGGAACTCGGTGAAGCGGGTGGAGGGACGCAGATAACGGTTTTAATTCCGTACGAATGAATCGACGTGCGAAAAAACGGCAGGGAGAATCGTCGGAGAGGCGGATTGATGGACTGCCGGGAACAATGGTTAACTTCGGAAGTAATCGCTTAATTCCTGAATTCCACCTAGCTCCAACTGTCTGATTAGATCCCGTATTGCACTTTCCAAAATCTTGCTGTTTCCTTTTCCTTTTTAACTTATTTTATTATGCACGAGAGTATAGTATTCTTTAATCCTCTCACGCATTGATTATCTCTTCCCTTATGACGAAAACTGAGTAAGAAATTTACACAACTATTTATTTAATATTATCACCTACCAACGAATAATTCCGCTTTTATTAACGCTTTTGTTATCTAACGTAAATTCAAGAAGAATTTCTATTAACTCTTATTAATCTCAGAAAAACTCAGGATTCATAAATTTAATAGCAAAATATATGCAGCGTGTCTGCACATATAATGCTAAATAAAATTTTGCATGTGCAAAATTTGTAGAGCTTTTGTGGATAAGTTAAGTTAAGCGTAATCCCTATGATTTCCCATGACATCCCAGTGCGAGTTCTTTTTACCTTTTCTCTTTACTCGCTCTGACCGGTCCCGCGATCCCTACCTGGTACGTGGCAATAAAAGGGTCCGCTCGAACTGAAGTAGAACGAAATAAACAATAGCACCCAGCATAGCGAATAGCCGCTTTGTTGCTTGGTTCTTTTGCCATGATAAAACTTTTATCGCGGTGGCACACTTGCGAAAAACTTTTTCGAGTTATCGACAAAGGAAGGAAACAGTTTGTTTTACTTTCATTTCGTTACTGGACGATGGCGTTTTGCCTGCTAAAACTCATTAACCTAACCACGAACAATTAAAGATACCTGTCGAATCAAATTTTAGAAATACAAAAAGTTGTAATCGTCTGTACGTTTACAATGTACGTCTAGTACATTTAGTACTACAAAAAAGTTTAAATAATTATGCAACCAGTTATCGCGCAAAGGATTTTACGTACAATTTATAAAAAGCGCAATATATTTTATTGAACCCTGTTACTTTAATTTTCAGTAACGGGTAACGGGATATATGTATACGAAGGTTTCAAATAATATTGCGACCATGATATAATTTTACATTTAATTTATTTAAAAAATTACAAATACGTAAAATTATACAAATATATCCAACTGTGGATTGTATACTTACGAGCTCTGTATCTATGCCAGCACCGTCCCGGATGTTTTCATGATCGACACCAGCACCATTGACCATTCCAGCGCTTGAACTGCTACCACTCGCGCTTGCTTTTCCACCAGCACCACCGGCTGGTGTTTGTGGTAAGCTCTGAAAAATGAAGAGATTTATTTTTCAACGATATGAAAAATATCAATTTGTTGAATGTGTCATTTATGTTATCGTAGCAAGTAAGATAAAAGTTATGATATATATGCTCACATTACTATTCGTTATGTTATACATATATTCGTTTGAAAATGATTGTATTGCTGCGATGAGCGATCTATCGAATTTATGTCGCCGTTGGGAGCTCGATAACGCGTCGGTGCCCGATTTGTTTTCCGCCGAAATCCGTGGTGAAATCTCGTCTCAATTTCACCTAAGCGAGATCCTTCCTTTTATTCGTAACGTCTTGAAGCTTTTCTCAAACTCTTCCTTGCGGCATTCTATAGCAAACGAAGCTGCGCCTCGCCACGAGCGCTGGCTTTCACGAGGAGGATTAGATGGTGTAAAGGATGGTCGTAAAGGGAAATTCCGCCGAACGTATTTGCTTCGATCGTCCTGGTCGGGGCGAGAAAAATAGCCGCCAAGACAAAGCAATTTGTATGCACTGGGGAAATGTGCGCGCGACAACATTATGTAGAGAGACCGACTTTGCCTATTCCACATTAATGGAAGTCTCGCTACTCGACGGTGGTTTTCTCAACGAAAGGATTACGATGCGGTCTTTAAATCAATTTTGCCAACGTGATAGAACTCTTCGAGTTTCCGACATCAGGATTGATCGCCTGCCATCCGCGTCCTGGATAAGGGCAAAACATTGCGAAAACTTTCACGTAGCATCTAGTCGATGCACGTTTTCAGTGACAAGCAATAATTTTTGAATAATCTATCCGCGTGTTTCACGAGACAAAATACGGTATTGTTTCCTAAGTAAGATTGATTCATTTTTTTCGCGACTATCCATTCAAAAATTCAAATAAAAAAATTATATATAATAGAAAAATACAACTTTTTAATGTTGGAATAAAAGCGATATCAATTACATTTTATATTCTAAAAGTCAAAGCTGCAGGTGTTAACAAGAAAGAGCAGAAGTCTATTCTTTATCGAAGAAATACTTGCAATAAAATGCTTTTAAAATCGAACTGGCTAAACCCTACGTTTTATTAAAATAATATTATATAGTATTCTCTTTCTTTCTCCCTCTTCATGGCGTGGCACCTTTTATGCTACAGAAGTGCGGCATAGGCAGATCGCGAATAAAACAGGGAATAAGAACATTTTTCGTCAGACGAGCTCTGGAGGTGAGATCGACTAGGAGAGATCCGACTCAAGAGTAGTTAGTGTCTCCGCCCTTCGACTCTATTTCTCGTTGGCATCGTCATGTTTCGTGTATTGGTAATAGGGCAAAGTGCTCTTCTCGAAGTAATAGCGGCCCGAAGACGACCCTTTAAGCGATGTTCAGCACTTTACGACCGCTCTTTATAAGGACATCTTACTCTCTGAAGCGCGCGCACACGCCATCGTTCCTCTCACCTTTCCGAACACTTCCGAACTGATTCGCTTCCGTGCGGCTCGAAGAAAAAAGTAGCCAAAGTGTGTGCGAGGCAGAAATTCTCCCGAGAGGCAGTCGCTGCGACCGCAGCATTTTTATTTTCATAGTCGATAGAACGGTGATTAAAGGGAAAGTAATTCCCGTCTCTTGATCAATCTTGTGGATGCAACATATAGGCGTTTTCGTTAGATTCTGTAATAAGTTTCAGACTGTCGGTTCAATTTGAACCAAATTCGCTTATAGTTTTATGTTGTCTAATAAAAAGTTAAATAATTTTGTTAAATCTAATATATAAAATACTTTTTATTTATAATCTACTATTTTGTATTTATACTCTTTACACTTCTTTACTTCACGCTTTATGTTACAATTTTATTTTCATAATTGATATTCAAGAAAATAATAAATAAAAACAATGATTTTCATTTTTTTTATTTTGCAAACCGAAAGCATAAATATCCTTGTTAGTTCCCGTAATAAATTTTATATTTTTAGCTCTATTATGATTTTATTATATTCCCGTGTTGTTAAATTAAATTGCTTTACAAAGATCTAAATAATTTCTGCAGGTAATTACAGCAATATCATTCAATTCCATTTACTATTTTTTAATCACATTTTCTCATTTTTATCTAATTTCTATTTTTTGATACACAATTTTTGAATTTCCTAAAAAAACCTTTTGAAATAAGGCAAAATAAAGGTAGCTTCTTCGTGACATGTTATATCGGTGCAAATCATAAAGATAACCAGGTATGCTCGTTAGGCAGATAAAATTCGGTCTATTCTGCGCAGGTGGGCCAAGACGCCGACATACTGGATTTTGAAAGTTGGCTATTGGTCGGTCTTTGATCCGTCTCTTCTCTTATTGGCTGAGAAAGCAATATGGAGGCTTCTTGGCCCAGAGACTGATTGGAATGCTGCGAAAGAGCATACCTGGTTATCTTTATACCATGGTGCAAATCATCTTGCTTGTGTCGGTTTTATCGATGAATAAAGAGCGGAAGGGAAAAGAAGGATAGTGCTTCGCACAATCACCGATGCGCCCTAGAATTCTTCTAAAACTGAATTTCTTCTTAAAAATCGTAAAGTGCATCATAAAAGAGCAACTAACGCAGTGCCGAGAATTCGTAAGTAGTTCAAAATGCAAAGAAGACTTCTATGAAATAAAATGCAGCGTGTATGAATAGACAAAGGATTTCGATATCCAAAGAGAATAGCTTGGTGAATAGTCAATTGAGTTTTGCATTTAGTTGAAGATAGTAAAAAATGATGAAAAAATAGATAGTAATAAAAGTTTGCGATACTTTGTTAATCATGATTTATGACATTCATGAATAATAGAAAACTATAGATAGGTACTTCATCATTGTCCATAATTGTTCGGAAGCAGAAAAATTATCATTCTGAATCTCAAACCTCAATCCTTCTATATTTCCTCATCTATCTCAACAATACTTTTACTATTACTCGTTTCTACTCATGTAAGAGAATACGTTTTATAAATAATTCTTCATAAGAATAAATACATTTTTTCAATTATAAAATACCGTCGGGATGTACGATCATATTAATAAATAATCTATTAAATTGTATTCCATCTTTTTACAAATTTATTTAAATTTTTCAATGATCAAAATAAATTATATCTAAGTAATTTGAATTTAAAACTTATATAACGTTTTATCATAAAAATATAAGAATATCAAAGTTGGGCTATATATACATATATGCTATAAAGTTATTTATAATTGTTTATAATAAATTATAATTATTTGTACAATGTACTTATATACATATACATTACAAGATTCATAATTAAAAAAAAACATCAAATCGCTGTTCTACTAAAAAAAATCATTTAGAACCAATCACCTATTTGGCAAGGAATTTGTTGTTAAAAATAATTCTTATATGTTATATATTTAAAAAATGTTTTTCTTTAAAATATGCGATTGTAAAACTCTTCATAAATATCATAATTAATTATTTATTATTCATACTTAAGCAGTCTTTTAATCTGTTATTTTTTATACATTCACTTATATCTCATAATGTCTTAATGTCTGATTTGTTGATCTAAACTACTGTGCACGAATATTATATTTTAAAGCAATTTCCGAATATATTTTAGAATACATTTCAGAATTTTTTTTTCAGAATATTTACAATATTAATTGTAAGTTTTGTAAATTGCTATATACACGCGCGCGCACGCACACGCACACAGCAGAAGCAGCAGCAGTAGCAGCATTACAACAGCAAACATTGTTAAAATACGTTTGGCGTATTATATCTATAGTGTATGTCCACTTTATAAGTTTGTAAATATTGTACAAAGCATCTTGTTGGAAAGAAACTGAAGATTGAAAATGCTATGAATTTTATATCCTGACATTTTCTTTTTTGGCAGGATAAAGCACGATATGTTCCCGTCATATATTTTCTAAGAGTATACGCAAGAATTTTCGTAGTGAAGTGACATGCGCGTAGAAATGGTTAATTTATCGTACGTCATAAATCTCGTTTTTATTGTTTTAGACGGTTCAATATTTGGCGCGAATGAGAAGGCGGTGCCGTAAATCTCGTTTACGTCGTGAGCTGTGGAACGCATATAAAAGACATATCGCATTTTATTTTGTGCACATATATTCAGCCTTATTTTGAGCGGAAGTGTTTTATTCACCGAATAACGAGATAAATATTGGGTAATAAAAAGAAGAAGTGCGCAAGAAGAGTTCGGGAAATGCAACGTTATTGATTATTTAATATACCGAAGTGTTTAAGCTAGGAAAATGATATTTTGTATGCTTTGTCAAGACTCGGTCTCGTAAACCTGGTTCAAAAGGCTTTACTATAACGGCAAGTGAAGAAGGTGGGTGCGCGCGTACTCGCGAGAGTACCGACAAAAGATGCGAAGGTGCTACAGTAAAGGCGAGTAAAATGTAAGGTAGTGTGGGAGGTGCTGAGAGGAAGGGCGATATTACAGAGTCGGAATGCTTGGCTGTTATTACTCGAGAAACTCAGGAATTTCTCCATTATTTAAGGAAGCCCAATACGTGTTCCGACAAAAGATAAAATATTTCGCCTATGATGTGGAATAGCCGAACAAATATTATATATTACGATGAAACAATGAAACTAATAAGAAATTAATGAAAAAAGAAACGTATAATAAGACTTCATTCTAAATTGATGTTCACATTGATTGATTCCATTGTTTGCTTTTATTTACAATGTCATAATCGTTTGGTCACAAAATATTAATTAATATTTTCGATGCATTTCCATAAATTTCTTTTCATACCTTTTATTTACATTTGTTTACATATTTAGACTTAGGCAATATCATTTCTCTTAAAATATTTATTGTCATACAATATTGAAAAATTTATCTTGATTTGGATTCGAGTTTGATTGATATAACACTTTATTTTTCAAAAAAAAGAGATGATATCTACATTCTCTTATTATTGAAGATAATGGTCTGTAGACTTCGCGCCATATAAATATCTAATATTATCGACTTGGAGACTAGAATAAGGGGAATTTTAGTTATATAATTTTAGTTTAAGAACGGTAACTCTAAACTTGCGCAATATGTAACAATATAAGCATCATATCATGTGCACATACTAGATGCGTTTGTAAATTGGTTCACAGACTGTATACACACACAAATTTGTGTTTAAAGTTTATTATTTATAACGCTACAAATGTATAATAGTTTTCTACCGAAAGGAAGACTATGATAAAAGCTGTTCATTCGAAATTTCATAGTTATTTATAAAATATTGGCAAGATTATCTATGTTATAACAACAAGAAAATGCGCAAGGAAAATGCAGATAAAAAGATTCCGACAAAGTGAAAAGCGGGACAAGAGCCAAGCGAATAGGAGGATTAAACGGCCATGCATATGAGACATTTCTGAGAGAGAGAGAGAGAGAGAGAGAGAGAGAAAGGGGGGGAGAGAGAGGGAGAGAGGGAGAGAGCACTCGTGAAAGCACGATCCGGAAGCTTTCGGAAGGACTATAACGATTTTCACAGTAAACATTTGCCCATAGCTTACGCTTGCTCCTGTGGCTCAAGTTAAATTGCCTTCAAAATTGCATCTCCGCGGGCGATGCGCTGCAAGAGAACTCGAACGAAGAGTACCGTCGCGAATCACTCGCATAAATTTCAACCCTAAGCCCTGACCGAACTCGCGTAACGGTAGTCGCACATGTAATTAAGCGATAATAATGATAAGGAACGTTTTAACGAAAAGTACTTGAGACTTGATCACAAATGCGGTTGGATTTTTATGCAGTTCTGCTTCTTTCTGGAGAATGTTTATTTTATAAACATGCGAACTATCTTCAGTTCTTCTTCAAGAAAGATTGAAAACTTTGTGATAATAAAAAAGAATTCTAAAAGAAATGAACGATCAAAGTTGTTTTTCTGCTGTTAATTTCTAACATCGTTTTACAAATTAACTAACTATAAACTTATTTGAAGATAATAAATGCAATTAATATGCTATAATTGCAGTATCATATATTATTTATAGATAAATTAAAAAAATAAAGTAACTATCATTCTATGACAAAAAGATGTAAAAAAATGTTAACCATTAGTATAAGCTTCCTCTTGCGGTAGTACTATTGCCAAAAGTGTAATCACTTATTCAGCGTCAGGATGGTCCAGTGAGTAACAAAGCGTTCTCCATTTGCGGTGGCAGGATTGGAATTCCAGCCAGCATATCTCAGTTTTTCGGAATAGCATATAAACCTATTATGTGTAGCATGGTGTACCGACAAAACGAAAATCTGTGCCAAAATTATCCGACAAATTGAACGATTTCAAGATTGATATATGTATTTACTTTTGCTTGCAATTAAAGAGTAAATGCAAATACAATGTTTTTAAAAAATGTTTTTTATTCAGAAATTAAGACTAGAGTATAATTGTAATTTCAATTTTCAATAAAAATGTGGATAATTTGTGACAAATACGTGAGTTTGTGTTCAAAATCTAAATTCAGCGAAATTATTCCAGTTGCAATTTTTGTTTTTATCTCCAACATATCCAAAATCAATTTCATATTGAGAAAGTTTCTATTTTCTTGTAACTATTCTTGACAAATTTCCGACCACAATAATTTCTAATCATCTACTTCGCCAACGACTAATGATCACGAAAGAGGCAGCAAATTTGGTGGTAACGTGGATTAGACGCAGCTACTGTGCATCGACAGAATGCAGTGGTGCGTAAATCGCGAACATAGGACGGATACATATGAGAGAAAGAGAAAGGATGAGACTGAGCATAATGGCTTTCCAATGTACCGTGCGAGTGCGGAGCGAAACACTGGCGTGCAATATTTATCGCTAAGCAGTCGAGATAATGCATGCGCAAACTGGAATTTACTTGGTGCAAGCAGTAAGAAAGGCGTTACCAGCCCTTCACTCTGCTCTCAAGATCGTTTTACGTTAATCCTCCCAACACTCCAATAAGTATTACATTACTCGCTTTTCCTGTAAAAATATTTCTCACATATTATGTCACAAATCTAATTAGTTTTTTTATTATAATAGCTTTTTTTATTACAATTTAATTTGTACTGCGCCGCACACGTTATACATCAAGTTCATATATTTTAATAGTTAGTAAAATGCATGATATATTACGAATAAAGTTAAAAAACTGTTTTTATCAAACAGCCTGTGTAGAAAGTCTGTGAAATGAAACAACTTTTCATGAAATCACTGAGCATCTAGGGGGAAGAAAATTATTCATATGTGCGTCTGTTTTTTTATGTCTTCCATCATCACACGACTGGTAGAATAGGATTCACGTAGCTACTACTGCATTCATTTGTTTGTCTGAAGTTTCTCGGTTCAGTAATAACGTTTAGTTACTTGGTATTTATTACCTCGCATCTCCCACCCATTTTACTATTCTCGACTCTCGACGGTAAAGATGGTGCGCATTAATTTACTTAACGTCTGCAATACAAGAAACTCATACTTCTTTTAGTTTACAAGCTAAATTTAGGGATAAAGTCTCTCGAGAAATAAACGGACGACATTGAGTATATTATGCAAAACGTTCCGTGAATCATCTTACTCCGTGGCGACGAGTTTGTCACTTTCCATAAATCATAGGAATGTTTTCTTTATAAAAGTTGCAAAGCATCATTTATTTTTTTACGTTGTAATCGCATCTGTTTTATACTGATTTTATTTACATATGTTACTTGGGTACATGTCATACTTGAATAAAGTATTAGATTGTATTTCGCGACAATACTTCTTATATGGTAATAATATATTGTTAAAAATATAATACAAATGTAAGAAAATTCAATGTTTTCAATTTATTACTATAAATCGTACTTATATGTGTAATATACTATTTATAATTATATACAAATTTATATGTAGATATATTTGTTTCTATGTATTTTCTTTCTGTATATGTATAAATATAAGGGTTCGCGCGATGATAATTTATTCTAACTTTTTGTGTTCTTTTATGTTCTCAAACTCGTTGAATATTTATAATGAGGGACAGGTGTCGTTCGCATATTCACATGCTCGTCTACCTATCCATGTCTTTAGTAGTGTGTGTTTTTTTGTATTCTCTTTGTTTTCATTAATACAATTTTGGTACATCACAAAATAACATGCAGAAATAATTAGTCAATAAAAACAAATTTTCAAAATAACCAAGCTTCGAATTTTCATTTTTTGTTTTTTCACCGTTTAATATTACGATTGCCGGATAAAGAAAGAAAGAAAGAAAGGAAATTCTACACTTTAAAAATTAATGTTTTGTTTCCTAGTATTGGTGTGTTGCAACTTCACTAACTTTCAGGTATTTACGCTTTGTTGCTTTTACAATATGCGACAATAAGAAGTTTTTTTAAAATTCATAGAAATCAGTTCAAGTAATGCCGATATAACGAAAGATTCACCAACTTATATTGATATGGAATAATGCACAATGTCGTCTAATAAGAAACTCAATTAGAGATGTATTTAAAGAAATCATATATAGATTAAAAATTTACAATTGTAAACTACTCAATATTTATTAATGTCCTTAATAAGATATTTTTCTTTATATTAGCACATTACTATATACCGGGTGTTCAACATAAAGAGTTACAAACTTTTATCTCGGAAACACGGCATTTTAGAAGAAAATGTTCCAGACGAAAGTTGTATCGTCTGAAGAGGGACAAATAATGGCAAAATCAATTTTCAAAAAAAATCAATTTTTTGGGTCACACGGAGGTTTTACCGCCATTTTTAAAAATAGAATTATAAGATTTTTTTACATAATATGATTTCTCTAGTTATTCCACATATAAAAATATTAGGGTAGAATTATCAAAAAATCAATAGTTTACAAGATATTTTATACTTTATTCTGACATGTTTTGCCATGAAATATAAAATATCTCGTAAACTATTCGTTTTTTGATAACTGTACCTTAATACTTTTATGCATAGAATAGTGGGATGAATCAATTGATGTGAGGAAAACACATGGTTGCTTTTCAAAAAAATATGTAATTGCATATTGCAAATTGAATAATTTATTTTTAAAGTAACCATGTGTTTTCTTTACACCAATTGATTCATGTCATTATTCTGTGCATAAAAGTATTAAGGTACAATTAGCAAAAAATCAATAGTTTACGAGATATTTTATACTTTATGTCAAAATATGTCAAAATAAAGTATAAAATATCTCGTAAACTGATTTTTTGATAATTCTATCCTAATACTTTTATATGCAGAATAACTAGAAGAATCATATTATGTAAAAAAATCATATAGTTCCATTTAAAAAAATAGCGGTGACCTCCGTGTGACCTGAAAAATTTGATTTTTTTGAAAATTGATTTTACCGTTATTTGTCCCTCTTCAGACGATACAACTTTCGTCTAAAACATTTTTTCTAAAATGCCGTGTTTCCGAGATAAAAATTTGTAACGCTTTATTTTGAACACTCGGTATATCGTATTAATATGCACATGTTGATATAAATCTCATTGTTAACATCGACTTGTGAGAACCATGACTTGTTTATGACTTATTTATTAAGAATGATGTGGCATGGTATGGAAGTGGTACAACGCAATGTCAAAGAGACGATCCTACTAATTAACTCCGACAGTGACAAAGCCTCATTCGGGACTAATCATCCGTATTGGATAATTTGGCAAACAGATCGTTACGGATTATCAATTTGACAAATAGCTCTTTTAGTGACAATAAGCATTAGTAATAGATCTATTATTTATTGTCTTTCATGTTTATATGCACACAATAAAGTTAAGTACAATAACATTTATAATTGAATGATGATTTCATATATTTCATAAATTTTATGCTAATAGATATAATCTCGAGTCTTATTAATATTTAGCTATTTTCTGAAATTATTTTAGTTTTATATCTTATGATCTTGTCAATTTTGGGAATATTGAAATAACTCAATTGAATCTAAAAATTTCTAACTCATAGTTATTAATTTATGTAAACATATAATATTACTATTGAATTTTTTAATAATATATTCTATGAGAAATTGCATTTAAATATTTTTATTGTGTTATATATATCAGGCAGAAATAAGAAAATAAAGAAACAAATATTTTGTGAGATGTGAAATAAAAAATGGTTTGTCATAAACGATAAACTAGAAGGGAGGTTGTACTTCTCTAATGAAATAATCTAAGATGAAAGAGATGTGTTATAGAACTCATATATTCCTGGGAACGACAGATTCGCACGTAAGCTTTGTAATTACGATGCTACGTACTCTCCAGAATTAGTCCCATCTGTCAAAATATGTCTGGTGTCGTCTCGCTGAATTTAATTTCCAAAAACAGATGTTCTGCCCAATGGAATTAGTTCATGTAACTTGAATTGTAATAAAATGGGAGCTAAAATTTATATCACAAAAGTTGAAAATACAATCTCGAAAAATGCATGCGTACCATGCAATTTATAAAAGTTGCATGATTTATAGATCAATTAAAAACTTACGTAAAGAATGATTCATCGCGTTGCTGAAATTCCGCAGTTCGTTTTAGGAGAATCATGAAATTTCACATTACGAACATTCTATCGTGGTGATGGCGGTTTGAAAAACAGACAATTACAATAAAACCGCCGAGTCATGGCGCGAAAATACTTTCGCAGACGCGGATTAAAGTAAGAACGACGACGGGAATAAGCGTAAGAAACAGCGACGGCCCTTAAGTGAGCACGATGGAGCAACCTCGGTGGTATATTATTCCAACAGATACGCGGAATGAAAAATGAGTCCTTATAAATGTGGGTCTTGTGAAGAGATATAGAGCCGGAAAGCTTCACGTCGTGTTACCGAAGATGAGGAAGTCGACTGCTGAGCTCGAGTGCGACGAAGTACAACGCTGCGCGCGCGCGCCATCCGTTTCATTAATAATTACAGCTTGTGTACCCGCGAAAATTACTCCCTTTATCCATCCTCGACGAGTACCCACACTCTTATGTGTTCCGCCAACTCCTCCCTGTTTTCTTCCTCGATTCATCTCTTCTCCACCCTTCGTCATGCCATATGCTCGTGCCGCGACGTACCTCGTCTTCATTCGGTATTGTATGTTTGTGGAACTTTACTAGCATTTTATGCACCGCTGTGTGCCGCGCGAAATAATTACTTGTAATAATATACATGCGGTGCTAAATGTCTCTCGCTAACAAAATTAAGATATATTCCAACATTACAGTGCTGATGACTTTGCATAAGAATGCGAAAAAGTTAATGTTTCGAAATAAATGAGAACGGAGAGTAGTAAAACAAAATAGCGAAGATACTGGAAGAAAAATATTTTGATCGTTACAATTTCAGATTGTCAAAAGATGACAAAATAATAACTGTATAAAATTATTAGAGATTATTGTCGAAAGCATCTCCGATGTTATATTTATAACACATTAAGAATATTTATAAGTACACTATCAAGCGAAACGCTTGTGGCGTTGTTACTTCACTTTTATATCATTTTTAAAGCTTTCGAAGTTGCACCGCTTTTAATGAGAAACTTGGAAACACATTGCAGCTGTATTAATGGATCTCGGTATACATTTCCCGCTTTACGTGTTGTGCGTTTATCGCATTGCGAATTCAGGACAGAGTCGAGAGACGTTCGTCTTGTCCGTTCGTTGGAGACAGATACGAAACTGCTTCAGTCGGGTAATATCCGTCGCCTCCGAAGAAAGGCACCTCCGTCGTGCCGTAAGCCGCGATATGCGAAATCGTGCAGCAGCAGGTACGAATTAAGGAGTTAAAGTTCAAGGCGAATGTCAGCTTTCTGAATCAAGCGCGCGCGGACTTTCCTTTATAAGATTAATTTATTTATTCTAGACTGTATTCAAATTCATATTTAATTTTTTTCTATGATTAAAATATTTTGCAAACTCAACACACAAAATAATAAATAAATCGCGGCATATGTAAGAAACTAATTCGATAAGTGTTGATTGTAATGTGATTGTAATGTGTGTAAAATAAGATAATTAATACACGATTAATAAAAAATTATAGTTTATTTTGTTAAAATACTTTACCACTCCATAGCTTTTGCTGTAAAATCTATCAAAGAATTCGGGGATATGCGTGATAACTTTGGTAAATTATGATGATTCTTGCAAAGTACTAACGAATACTTGGATTCATCAACTTTGATGTATATAGATATCTAGAAATGTATGTGCTATCGAAATACATATATATATATATATACATATATATAATATATACATACACACGCATACATTTCAACCGTATGGTGAAAAGGTCATCGAGTCGCGATCTAGAAGTGACTCTTGCTATCTTAATGGGATTTCAGGGCGTTAAAAGCTCTTCATCTCTGCTCACGTACCCTTCCTGCCTTTCACGAACTAACGCGGCGAATGATTTCCGACAGATCGGGTATTCGTCGCGTCGCAGAAATCAATCGGAAACGTCAAGACGTTAATTCGATTCCATGGGTTTACAGCGCGGCCAGTCAGCATCGAATGGAACGAGCCATCATTTCCTACTTCACCGTCCGTTATTGATAAAAAATCAAATCGTTACCGATATCGTGTTTGATACTGTATCTGGCCAGAATAGATATCGTTATCGTCTTGCGACTCTTGAAGGGTTTTCTTCTAAAAAGTACAAAATCAGTATATTTCTGGAAAATGAAAAAAGGGGACATCAATTTTTTAAAAATTTGTTAATGTTTCTACAATATGTTTAAACAATATATCCTTCAGATTATAATATACGAGGTCTGTCAATAAAATAATGAGACTGATTTTTTCCCGCCTGTTGTGGCAATCCTGCAGCCTTCTATCACAGTTGGTCCTTCCCCCACCCCAACTCCAACTTGCACGGTCCTGCAATCTCTCAATCTAAAGTAGCTGATTGATTAATGAAGACGTGCGTGTGCTCCTCGTCACGAAAATGGAATCGCGGAATACCATTATAAAGAAATATCAATACCATTATAAAGAAATTCTCGAAAGAGTTCGAAAACGGGTAAGGAGGCTGCGGCAGCACTGAAATGCCTTTGGACGTCAAAAACTGCCCTACAGACAGTGCAGTATGGGATGGCGCATTATCGTGATGGAGAATCCAGTTGTCGGCAATGTTTGGACGAACGCCTCCTTACCCGTTTTCGAAGTCGTTCGAGAATTTCTTTATAATGGTATTGATAATGGAATCAATATTTCTTTATAATAGTATTTCGCGATTCCATTTTCGTGACGAGGAGCACACGCACGTCTTCATTAATCAATCAGCTACTTTAGATTGAGAGATTGCAGATTGCAGAATTAGGTGCAGAGAGATTGCACCTAACCGTGCAAGTTGGAGTTGTGGTGGGGGAAGGACCAACGTGAAATATAGTCTGTGATAGAAGGCTGCAGGATTGCCACAACAGACGGGAAAAAATCAGTCTCATTACTTTATTGACAGACCTCGTATATTATTAAATTACAAAATTTAATGGCAAAAACATAATCATGTATTAAATCTCGCACACAAACTATTAACATATGCATTATTATTCAAAATAGATAATATGTATTATTTAATGTTTCTTTAATTGTAAATTTTACAAAATTTGCACATAAATGTAATAAATTTATTCAATATAATGTTAATGTAAATAATCTTCAAATGAGAGAAAATACTAATTCATTTATCTGTAATCATGAACAAAGCAATCGTTTGTTGACATCTAGAGTTATGAATGCGAAAATTAATGTCGCCTAGATTCTGATGAGTACCAAGTTTTATCAGGATCAATAAATCTCGCATATATGTATATTTGCATAGTTAATTGTGCGACAGATATATGGAATTCCATCTATCCTGAGATTACTCGTATTGAAAATGTAACAAAAATAATTAGAATGGTTAATCCGTACATATGCGAACATGTTCTGTGTAAACTCTTTAAGTCTATCGTTCTATTTCGAGATCATAAGCGCGAACAAGGAAATAGAGATAGAGAAGGCCAGTTAAATGGCAGGATTTAAATTGCGAGTTGTGTGGCAACACGCCTTTCCGAAAGCCCGTGGATTCAAGCATCGTTTCTTGCTATTCTCCATTTTATGTCCGCTATCTTTCATCAAAAATATGTCATCGACATAATAAAATAAAATATATAAAAAACACGTATTTATTTCTAATAATTATCTCTCCATCACAATTATTATATTTCGTGACATTAATCTGCATTGATCTGTTTTGTGTTTTTCGAAATTTAAATGATATCATTACATACTAATAATAATGCTTTAGTGATAACAGAATATTCTCATTACGATTATTTTACTCTGCACTTCTCGTGTGCGTTTTGTAATTAAATAGATTTCTGGTTTGTTTCGGAATTATTCGAAAATATTTATCTACAGTATTGAATTCATAATTATCGATTATAATAGCATTGCAATGAAAAAACTTTGAATTAATTGTAATGCGTAACGTCGCTCTATTGTATTGTTTGTATTAAAAAAAATTATGCGTAATAACAAAAATTCCAAATTTTGCATAAGTTGAGGTAACGAGGAACGTGATGAGGAGCGAGTGGCTGCTAGGCAGCATTGTCCGAAAATCATCGTCAGCATAAACATAGCCGTAAACATATGCGGATGCTGTCCACTATGAGGATGGCATCGTGCCAGCCGGTAAAGTTTCACCGCGATTGTACGGGCGCCGAAACTACGCCGGGAGAAACGAAATGGGTGCGGACGCAGAAAACTCGTCTGAACATACACAAACAAATTACATACGTTTATGCTAGCGAAACGCTGTTTTGAAAACCAAGCAACGGCTAGGAAAAGAGAGCAGAGCGGGAGGATTTTCGTTCGACGTTCAAGTTTCGCGAATGAGTTTGAGATTCGTGATAGATTGCAATAGTTATGAGTTGCGATCTAGCTTTCACGTATATTTCCTTCGCTTTTGAAGAAATTTTTCATCGGTTTGATTTTAGCGAAAATTTAAACTGGAAAGCTGTAGTTATTATTTTCGGTTGTATTATGTGTTATCTTGATTTATCACTTATTTAAATAATAATTCAATGAAATTTTTATCATGTCTACATTAAGATGTGGACACTATTTTTGGACATTATATTTTACCTACTGCTGTATATTAAAAAGAATGATCAGTAACGTACGGAGAACGGTGTATAGCTCAGCTTAGTTTAACATATATTTAAGATTAGTATGTCGCTTACAATTAGATAGTAAAGGGATTTTTATCGAAGCAACGAACGCTCGATGCACCAGCTTAAAGAAAGTGCAATTTCTCGGTGCTCGGTGAAAATTTGCATTGCATGGTCAGAATGCACTTTTCTTTTATAAGCTTTTCTTCTTAAATTGGCGCCTATACTGAAATGAAAGCCGCGGCAAGCGGACAAAGACAGTCGCGAGTAATTTCAGCGGGATGAACATTCAAAAGGTCGAAGTTCATTTCGGGGCTAAGCCGTCGGGGATGTCCTACCAACGTGACGGCTCACAATCAGTCAAAATGGCAAATTCGAGAGAGAACCAAATGAGGCGAAAGAGAAAGAGACAGAAGGTGCGAGAGAGATGAAGAAGGTGACGGAAGTCATAGGAAGATTTAGCGGATGTATGCGTATTGCGTATGCGTGTGCCTGTGCGTGTGCGTATGCCGTAGATATGAATATAATTCGTATGGATAAATGATCAAAAATCAGATAATGATTAATGGTAGTTATTTAAGATTTAGGACGAGTGCGAAATCTTTAATCTTCTGATTCTTAGTTGAAGATTAAGTTGATTTGGAATTCGAAACTCCTTCTTGTGTAAACAGTATAAAACATCTAAAAATCTCTAAATCCATTTAAAGATATTTTCGCGTAAATGTGTATTTTAAATATCTATTTATCCTTTACATATTCAAATACGTTTTCTATACGTCGATTTAGATATTTTTAAATAATGTTATAAAAATGCATTAACAAAATAACTTGGATGAACGAGCTCTTTTGCGAAAATTCGCTTAATTCGTTAAATCGAACGAGTCTTGGATCATATCTCTTTACTTAACGAACATATTTCTGCCAGTAACGTCCGCCAGACCAAGCCATGCGAATCACGATGAGGGATATAGGTGAGCGAATAATCAAGCGTGTGCGTGTCGGTAACTGATAAACTCAGTCAGACACGATGACGGACGTACGATCATGCGCGAACGGATGGATATTTCGTCGACACGGGTAAGCTGAATTGCGTACGTGCGTGTGTATTACGCGTGGTACGTCGAACGTGCGATGCACACTCAATTGGTTCGCATCGCTACTATCAAGGGTGCGACGCACGTTCGTCACCTGTGTACGCGTGGCCGGTTCGATTCACGTGGGCGTTGGCTGCCTATGTGTGAAAGTGCGACTGCGAGGGTGCATTTTGTGCATTTTGGCGCGGGTGTTTCGGAGGAGCACCGTCATGCGTGTGCGTTTGTAGGAGGGAGCGTGTGGCGCGGCGCGGCGTGGTGCGGCGCGAGTAAATGGAATAGGAGGCAAGACGGAAACTCTCGCCGCCGCGCCGCGGAGACGGAGGTAAGGTAAATTGCTACAAGACGGATCATAAATATCTCGGAATAGCGTTATATATGTGCAACGACCTTCGTTAGGATGGGGAGCACCACAGCTTGCTCATAGATTCCGCATCCTTCCCGCTGTACGATGCGAATCAATAGCGTAGGCAGCTGCTGCAGCCAGCTGTTACGATGTTGTCGATTATGGGGAATCTCGTCAAGTCGACTGTTCGACTGCAAATCAGTCCAACATCGTACTCTTGGGCAAGTGTAATGTCGACGTATATCTTGCATGACACATTTTCATGGTACATAATATGCCTAATCAAACTCTCTCTCTTTGTCAAGTAATATATTTTTCTCACATAGTGGAATAGTTATTGAGTTGTAACATCGAACCATATAAACGTAATAGCCAATTGATTGACTTTTTTTCAGCAAACAATGAAAGATAAATGATAAGCTTAATATCTGCGCGACGTACCGAATATTGTCTCCAAGAATCGGTATCTAGGCCAAGGGCAGCCTATTGCACTCGACACAGTTGCATACCACGCGGGCAGAGTGCAATTAATGGTGCAATTTAGCCGGAGTCGACGTCAAGAGTCGCTCTCGCCGTTCATCAGAACGATACGTCCGAGGCTGAGACGAGCTAGTTGGAGAATAAGGTGTGGGAAAGGCTGATAGTACGCTAGTTTGGAGGAAAATGCACAAGGAGAATGGGAGCAGAATAAAATAGTTTCACCGAGATAAGAACGATATAGGTGTCTCATTGCTTTCTCATTGCTTGCCGACTGATTTTTTCAAAGATCCAATATTTTGCCTCTTCCGATGATACGAATTGAATATTAATAAAGTTCATGAATATATACAACATTTATTTAAGTTAAATTCGAGAAAAATAATATATATAGTTATTGATTATGTAAGATATAATTTTGTTTGTATGACAAAGGTGTTGTGTAGAAATATTGTTGTACGTATGTATGTGGTGCGTGCGTGCGTTGTATGTACGCGCATTATATATATGTGTGTGTGCTTTATTAAAAATAATATATCCATGATTTTAACATCTTTTATTTATGTCAATTTCTTATTTTTATTTTTTCTAAATTGACTTAATACAATTATTGGCTTTGCTTGTTTTTTTAATTACGATCTTACTTGGAAGATCTCGCATAAATCATTATAAATGCAGGGAAGTGCGACAACCGCGAAACAATTGCCAGTAATGGGAAGTGATTTCTATCTTGGCTGTAGTTTTATAGGGAGAACGGGTTAGGTTCGAAATAAACGTGGGTTCTGCATGTAAAATATTGATGTTGGTATAAGGAGATGAGTTTGGTTACTATAGTGCTATCGACATTTAACATCCTTTCGTTGTTCTCGAATGATTTCGGTGTATCCTCGACAGGGTGTTGGCTTTCTACATTATTCAACAGCATCTTTAATCACCGGCTGAAATTTTATTGGTCGCATCAGATTCCCAATTTGCATGTGTCTAATTTTTTAAATAACAAAACAAATTCGACTTAGAATAGAATAAAATTTTTGGTTGCATTTGGAATTATGATGGGTATTTGGAATTTCAAGGCTTTCTCTCCCTTGACATACAAATTATACAATAGGAAATATGAAATAGCAAATAATACGATCGAGCAAATGTATGTTTTAAGAATGTTGTCGATAAAATCATTCATCTTCGAGTAAGCACAATTCTTTATGATGGCAACGTTAAGAGCTTCGAGCCTGTTGTAGTTGAGCGTACTCAAGAGTCTTCCATTTTTTTCCAGCAATCATGTCTTCGCAGGCTGTCCCAAGTACCTGCCAACACTTTCGAACGTGAAGAATGCGTCTTGTCCGTAGATTATATCCTCGGCGAGTTGTGCATGCTCGAGCACGCGCCACGCCGTTTCTTCCCACTTCGTGTCTCGCAATCTCCTTGTAATTGGAGCCTCTTGCATCACCCCGCTGCTCCGTGATTTCCTTGTGATTGAAACGACGTCGTATATACGACACGCTGTTTGGAATTCACGAGCAAAATTAGTTCTCACGTATATATTATCTACAAGGCACCGCAATCAAACTCATTCACGATTAAGCAGTCTCATTGTCGCATTGTCAAATATAAAATTTATCAAGTTTAGGTATAGATTGCACATGATGCAAAATCTAATTTGCTATTGCATTGTTGTACATTATTTAAGCGAATGAGATACGTCGATATAATCAATTTTCATGTTTTTGATTTAGAAATTGCAATATTACAGTATTGATAAATGTATTTTTTAAATCAGATTCAACGCAAACATTTTATGATTATAACATCGCACGGGATATCAACTGGATTTTTATATTCAATTATTCTTTTTTCTTAACATTGATATAATTTTCGCAAAATTATCAAAAAATGTCTTCCATTTCGTATTGCGGTATTGTACAATTGAATGGTAAAAGTTGTAATCAATTTTATTACAATTTTAAAGGACATGAGAAAGAGAGAGAGAGAGAGAGAGAGAGAGAAGGGGGGAGGAAGAGTGCCGCCACTGTTGAATAAAGAATTCGTGCTTGAATTAGTTTCACGTTACTTTGTTTCAGAATCAAAATTATAGGTGGTTACTAGAGAATGGAACAGAGTTTCAAATACACTCAAAGACTTGTTCGTCGCAAAGCGAATTTTTCCTCTATAATGATATATAACGCAATTTTCCGTTAACTTTTACACAACACAACAACAAAAATATTAACTTTCGACAAAAATTCAGTTTTTATTACATATTGCGCATTACCATTGTATATCTAAGGTTTTAAAAAATATATCTCTCTCTCATGTAGCACAAATAAAATAATGTAGGAAATTTTTGTTAAGTTTCATATATAATATATATCTCATATTTTTTAAATATTATTTTATGCTTTTTCTTCACACAATACAATGTAATATCATAACTTCGTGAATATTGTAAAAATTAATAAATTCGTCATCGCTACATTAATATATATCTAATATACAGGGTGTCCAATTTTAAAGTTTACATTGTTATATCTCGCAAACTGATGATTGTATTGAAAAATGTTTCAGATAAAAGTTGTATGGCCTAAAAGGGGACATATGATTCCGATGTGAGTCATGTCGTAGATATCGTCGTTTTCAAGAAATTTTAAAGGCGACTAATTTCTTAAATGAAACTTAACTTTTTCTTTGAGATAAAAGTTGTAGATATCTTGTCGAGACGTTTTCAAAACACCCCCACAAATTGTCTTTTGCATAAGTCGTTCCAGAGATATGAAGCTTCAAAGTTTACAATATTTTGACATAAAATATAAAATATCTCGTAAACTATTCATTTTTTGATAACTGTACCGTAATAATTTTATGCGTAGAATACTGAGATGAATTAATTGGTGCAAGGAAAACACATGGTTGCTCTTCAAAAAAATATGTAATTGCATATTGCAAATTGCATAATTTTTTTAAAAGCAACCATGTGTTTTCCTCACATCAATTGATTTATCCCACTATTCTACTGTATTAAGGTACAGTTATCAAAAAATGAATAATTTACGAGATATTTTATATTATATTGCAATTCTCGTTTTCCGAGATTACACTAGGTAGTACCGCTATTTCCGCCAGGTTGAGCCACCAAATTTAGAGAGTATAATGCAAAAAAATCCCTATGGCACGCGCCCGCGCATCCGGGCTGCCGCTACATCTTCATAACGTTTCTTGTGCTCGGTAGAGTCACATCGAAGAGAATTTTCTTAAAAAGTTATTTTCAAAGATGGGAAAAGAGAAGAAAAAAAGGAGAGACAAGGAGTCGGACGAGAAAATCCTCAAAAAATTGAGGAGGTTAGAAAAGGAAATCAAACGTAGACAGTTCGTCAACGTATCCGATTCAGGTTAGTTTTTAATTTTTTCTTGAGGTATTGGCTTCGTGTTCTCGCAATGAATGAGACACGTTTGCGCTTTTAAGACTGGTGACTTTTGCACGAAGGAGGCATTAACCAGTGCTTTACATGGATTTATGTCTGTTTACAGACAATCCAACCCTCGAGTCAAATCTTGAAAATTATCCAAGCAACAGACAATATGACACCACATCCAACGACAGTTTAAAAGGCAATTTTTCGTCTAAGGACGACGATGTTAACGGACGAGAGTCGTGCGATCAGTCCCAATCGACCTCTCAGGTCCCAAACACAGAAAGTGAGGTTATGGCGGTAATTCCGACAGATGAAGCTAACAAAGACACGGTCGATGAGACCAAACAGTTGGATGATAAAACTAAAAAAGTCCTTGGAGAAGACCCTGAAGGTGGAAAACAAAAGGACATTGATCTCCATCCGGATTTAGTGTCCAGATGGTCAAAATGGATGAAAAAAGGTTTGGCCAAAGAAACAAAAACAGAAATCCTGGCCAAATATTCCAGAAAAGGGAATCTTTCCGTGAAGGCTCCTGCTTTAAACGCAGAAATCGCAGCTACATTGAATGAAGTTGGCACTAAACGTGATAATCTGTTCATTCAAGAACAAAATTTTGCTGGGACAGCACTTGCGGCCTTAGGAGAGGCAATTACGATGATTTTGAAAGATGAAGAGGAGCCTATTGATAGGATGAAATTGTTGGAGCACTTAGTTGACACTGGGAAGTTGTTAACTCAACTTTATTTCCAAATCTCGTCAGCCAGGAAAGCCTTTATTGCCCCTGCATTGACTAAGCAAGTCAAGGTGTTCGGAGAACGCTCCGAGTAGTCGGAAACGCATTTATGGCGAGCCCTAGTGGCTCATGGCGAACCCTCGTGGTTCATTCGCGAGTCATTGCGACTCTGGCGCTCCTCCCGGCTTACAACCGGGGGAGCTTGCGAACCCTCGTGGTTCATTGCCGAACTTTCGTGGTTCATTGGCGAGCCCTTGCGGCTCAATGGCGAATCCTCGTGGTTCATTGGTGAACCTTCGTGGTTCATTGGCGAGCCCTCGTGGCTCAACGGCGAATCCTTGCAATTCATTGGCGAACCCTCGTGGTTCATTGGCGAGCCCTCGCGGCTCAACGGCAAATTCTTGCGATTCTTTGACGCTTCGATCGAGACACGGTTCTCGTATCGAGAGCTACTTTTGTTTTCAGCCCCTCTTAGCAACGAAAAAAAGGAGGTTGATGCACTGTCAATTATTATCAATATTGCCTTCGCCCTGCCCGGACCTTTTTGGAGCGTACCGAAATTTTTGGAATAACGAGCTTCCTGTGCGTTGTCTGGGCGCCTTTCTGCATGCGTTCTTCGTCTTCTGCCGCGAGCTTCCTGCGATCATCCTGCGCGTTGTCTGCGTGCCTTTCTGCATTCGTTCTTCATCCTCTGCCAGCGAGTTCCTTGCGATCATCCTGCGCGTTGTCTGCGCGCCTTTCTGCATGCGTTCTTCGTCCTCTGCCACGAGCTTCCTGCGAACGTCCAGCGCGTTGTCTGCGCGCCTTTCTGCATGCGTTCTTCGTCCTCTGCCTGCGAACTTCCTGCAAACATCCTGCACGTTGTCAGCGTACCTGCATGCGATCTACATATCCTGCCTGTAATCCCTCGCGGTTCCTGTGAACGATCCTACCACCTGCAAGCATCCTGCAAGCCCTACTAATAATCCTTCTTTAATATTCCACCAACCCTGCAAGTACCGCCTACTATTTACAAGATTTTCTGTGCGTTCTTACCGGCAATCAATTCATAACGTCCTTGCTAACGCACGCTTGTTCTGTTTACGCATATTTGTTCGAAAGTTAAATAATTCATAATTTATGGTTCCGCGATATTGCGTATGCGAGCACTCGAACCAGATATTTTCTTTCTTGTTGCATTTGTACGCAATACAAGGATTTACTTCAAAGAATTACCCTAGGTTTGTTTCTCTACGGAGATAAATTAGGAGAAGTAATTAAGTCAGCAAAATCGGTAGAAAAACTCGGAAAAGAAATCAAAGTCCAGAAGGCCCCTGTATCATCAATTGTTTACAAAAAGCCCAATTCCAAGTTCACAGGACGTATTTTAACCTGGAAAAGCCCTTATTCAAGATCGAATCAGGGCTACAAAACGTCGCAGACGTCCTCAAAGTTTTCGAAGACCAACAGTACATCAAACCCAAACAGATTCCTCAAGCCAAGACCCAATCCACCCAACAAGAAAAACAACAATACTTGAAGACGTAAGACATATTGCTGGACGTTTAAAAAATTTTTACCAAGCCTGGGCAGCGATTACACACGACAAGTTTGTTCTTGAGTGCATTAAGGGAGGAACCTGGTTTATAGGATCTAAAAAATCGAATTTCAAGAAGTTGTCGTAATCAATAGTAGCACTACCTGAGAATATCCTCTTAAAATTTTAGGCCGAAATTCAAAGTACTTTTCGAGTTACAGCCTCGAGAAGGTCATGCGTCGAGGTATACAGCGCGCGGCGCGTTCTGCCTTCTCTAGTTTTTTGAAGGGAATTATCAACTCGGCAAATGTTCCGTATTGAATAGATGAGTCAGTGTTTGTGTGTATGAGTCTGAATGCGTGTTTGTGAACGTGATATCGCAGATTAGCCTGTGACTGCTGTAAGTTTTCAATAAGTAGTACTTTTCTATTCCGCAAACTTTAAATGCGATTTTCTCAAAACAGGTTTTTTTTAGTTTGTGTACACGATAGAGAAAAATCTAATAATGATCGATTGAACTGTTTTTGGGCTTGTTTTATAGATAATTAGTTCCTCTTCTATTTAATAGAAGAGGAACGTTTTGATGATGGATCAAATATCGATCACTGATTCCCTCTTACGGTACCCTGAACCGAGAGATCAGCAATATCACTCATCAGCCGCGATGATTTCCTCGAACAATCCAATAATGACTCGTTTCTTCAAAGGTGTATTCAAATTATGACCCACAAAAGCGAAATATGAATCGATTTGAGACATTGAAGTTTTGAAATGGGCAGAAGATTTAGAACCTCTTGAAACTCTGGACTTAAAACACTTGACTTACAAACTAGTAATTCTAATGGCATTGGCAACTGCACATAGGGTTCAGACGTTGGAATTGATAAAAATCAACAATATTTCTATCTCACAAGAGGGAGTCCAGATAAGAATAACTGACGCAATTAAGACTTCGAAAGTTGGAGTGGATCAACCAAAGTTTTTACTGCCTTTCTTCAAAGAGAGATCAAAGGTATGTGTGGCAAGAACCATTATTCATTACTTAGCGGTAACCAAAGACCTGAGAAAAAGTGAGAAAAATTTATTTATTACTGTAAATAAACCTCATCATGCGACAAACTCGCAATCTGCGAGTAGATGGATTAAAGAGTGTCTCAGACAAGCCGGAATTGACACACGTTTCACAGCTCATAGTACAAGACACGCTGCGACTTCGGCAGCTGATGGTAGAGGATGGTAAAGGATTAGATATAAGTATAATACGTAAGATAGCTAGTTGGTCAGAAAAGTCAAAAGTTTTCGCCAGATTCTACAAAAGACCGATTTTTTCTGATCAAGGTGTGTTTACTTCAACGGTTTTAGAGGAGATCGTTAATAAAAAAAAAAAAGAAAAAAGGTGGAAAATTTTCTGCTGAGTTAAGTTTTGTAGCTCTAAACATCTACCTAGTGTAATCCCGGAGAACGAGACTTGAAATATAATTGAAAATCAAACGAATTTATCTGTAAGTGATGTTCGATTGTAATTATATGAGAGTCTCGTTTGAAGAGATACAACCCACCCTTAAGAACCGTTTTTTCCCTTCCAATCACAAAATTTTCCCCTTTTTTCTTTTGTCGACAAGTGTCTATATAGCTCTGAAAATTATAAAGATGTAGCGGCAGCCCGGGTGATTTTCAATTTTATGTCAAAATATTATAAACTTTGAAGCTTCATATCTCCGGAACGGCTTATGCAAAAGACAATTTTTGGGGGTGTTTTGAAAACGTCTCGACGAGATCTACAACTTTTATCTCAAAGAAAAAGTTAAGTTCCATTTAAGAAATTAGTCGCCTTTAAAATTTCTTGAAAACGACGACATCTACGACATGACTCACATCGGAATCATATGTCCCCCTTTTGGCCATACAATTTTTATCTGAAACATTTTTGAATACAATCATCGGTTTGCAAGATATAGCACTGTAAACTTTAAAATTGGACCCCCTGTATATCTCTAAAATAAAGTTAGACAAAAGATTAAAATTTGTCAGATATTAAAACTTGTTACATAAAATCACTTTCAAGAAATCACTTTCACGAATGTGACGAACGATTGCGCTACGAGAGGGAAAATGTAGATCGTTGGTCGAAATGACAATGAAATCACTGGGACTTCGCAGGAAATAGGAACATGTGCCACATCAAATTGTGACAGTGAACATCGTTTATCTCCTTGAGATAGGAAGCCTTGAGATGTGTAAAAGCACGTGTTCTTCTCTAGAAAATGAAAAAAACCTAAGATGAATGAATTCGCGTAATAGAATAAAACCTTGAGGACAGTACAATGGTTTGTCGGATCCATTAGACCCTCTTTCGTGTCTGACAATCCACAAAATAAAGCAACATCGATTAATTCACGTTCTATCTCTTTAAAAAGGATCTTCATCGTCCAATGATGCTCGTGTAATTCTAGATTTGAATCTCGTTCTGGTTTTTACCACTGGCAAGTTGACATTAATAGTATTAAAATCTCTCAACTGTCTTTATTTTATAGACCTCTCGCTTTAACAGAAATTTCATATTAATTACGTTGTTGCGAAATAAATCATTAATTCTATACGCTATTTGCTGATAGAAATTGCCATTGTTCAAAGCTCTAAATATTTACGGTCGGAAATTACAGCAGGCATGACCAAGCATGTCCAAAAATTGATGTTGACTTACTGTCCTTGTCTCGCAGCTGGAAGCTAGATCCTCTTTTGACAGCAGTGGCTTAATGCAAATTTCACGGGACGACTGGTGTCATAAAAGCCGCGGTTTAGATATCAATTTATCACCGCTTTCTGCTCGGTAATATCGCATTATTTCCTACCCTTTCTGATCCTCGCGGCCGGCAACAATGGCGATGGGCAATCAATAGCACTCACAACCCACCTCTCTTTCGCGCACCCCCCCTCTCTACTCCCTCAATCCTGCCGCATCGTTCAGCCTGGAGGGAACTTTTGGTCATTTTTCATCCTCATGTCCTATCGACGGCCGACATTACAGTATGAAGACTGACATGTACGCCATCGATGTGCGAGCTATGCACGCATTACTGCTTCCATTCTTCGTATTAATCTGAGGAGGGGGGGGGGGGTAAAAGAGAGAGCACGAAAACACAGCAAAATGGATAGACGCGAATTAATTTCATATGGAAACATCCACAACAAGTTGTATTTTTTTAATCTTCTATGTATTTTAGTGCGATTAAAATAAATATATTTTGCATTACATATGCAATTCTCAAAATATCGATCACTGATATTTTTATCCTATTGCATACTTATCAGATTATACAATTAATAATGCCATTAAGTAATTACTTGAAATTATACTAAACATAATAAAAATAAAATGCAATGTATCAAATAAAATAATTTAAGAGAATTTAAATAAGTGACTCTGCTGCTTACAAAAATTAGCGAATTATGAAGAAATCGTATTTGAAAACAAGAATTCTTAAAATATGTGATTATAATGGTTTGTGTATATACTTTATTTGACAAAAGAAATGTGTTTTGATAAGAACGCTATGTATAAAATATAGACAAAAATCTTAAAATATTATATGCTTATCTTTCTTAAAATTTTGTTGGACAATGGATAACCACAAAAATTTCAATCACGCTTTATCTTCAAAGGAATCAAAATGATACTTTTCAGCCGTATATTGACAAGAACCTTAAACTTCTACCTGAATACATATCTGACGAATTATGAAACTGATATGATGGTAGCGCTATAGGTGATGGCAGAAGGTAAAGAGCAAGTTCGAGATATCGCAGCGAACCCAAGGATGGTTCGTGCAATAAAGAGCAAGAGCGCATATAAGCCGTGGCTGTTAGTTCGCAGCCTGGTCACGACATGGGTAGGTTGCGGCATGAGGCGGTTTCCATGGAGGACAGGACAGCCCGGAGACTAGAGAGACTGCATTATGCATCCAAAAGTGGCTGGCTACACCCAGCTGCGATTGGACTCCTAATGTGATCCGTGCACAGGGGGCACGCTTTCTCGTAAAATATTCGACGTCTGATGGAGTGCAGAAAAATGCCATCTCTGTAAGATTAGCACTCCATTTTCAGAAATTTAATATAATTGATAAAATTCTAACTCTTTTTCCCAAAGAGTTTTAATCTTTACTATATTTCGAAAAGAGTAACTGCGATGTAAAATGTAAAATATAAGAATAAATCACGACTCTGGCTCTAAAAATTAATTAAATTAAAGAATGGCAAATTAAGAATGGTCTTAAGAGCCGATACTGGATCTCAGTGTGCAAGTTAAATAACTATAATCATAAAAAAAGAAAGGGCGTTTCTTCAAACGCTAAAAAACCCGCATAGTTACAATTAAACCAACGCATACGTTTCGACTCACACAATTCAAGTTCTCTTCAGTGCAGAATTTCACTATTATCTTAAAACATCGAATCATATTTATAATAATTGTTGAGTAGGAAGTTATCGGAAATTACTAAACATTCGGCTTATACCAAGTCACAATTGTAGAACTTCCAGTAGTATGGTTAATAAAATCGTCCAGTCGTCATGCATTTTTTTACAATAATTTGAATGTATCCGAGTTACTATACAATCTTGAATTACAAGTTAAAGGTTTAGCTGTACGGCTAACAATGTTCAACGTAGTACGTATGTTACTGAAAGTAAAATATAAGACATCAGAAATATAGGAAACCGATTTCGCACTTTTATTATATGAAAATTAGTAACAACTTTATCATTTCACGTAACATCGATTTGAATCTTGATACTTTTTGAACTTTAACGAATGCATTACAGTAATACTCAAAATTGGTAACATTGAATTAAATTCATGCTAGTTGCATCGTACTTTCGGATTTCAACTGCTCATCAATTGAGAACAAAGTCAAAGAGTGTGAAGTTTCTCGACAAGTTACTATTATATAAATACGACTGTAGCCGCGCATGAATGAAAAAGAGAGAATAAGAGAAGATCAGAGAAAGAAGGAACTAGCGAACAAGAGGAAGGAATAGATAGGAGGAAGAAGATTGCGGGCGAAGATCCCCTCTGTGCATTCGTGTGTAATTATTTGAGAGCATGTACAGAAACCGTCATGACACCGTCGACAGATCCTGTCGGCGCCACCATTCGACAGACTCAACCTCGAAGTCCTATGATTTGATTCGAGCCAGCGACCTAAATCGCTTCCGATATTCACTGTACGATAGAAGACGAGAACCTCCCCAAGTATCATCGTGACTTTGCTGTTCCTAACGTTGGCTGATCTTTACTTCTGGCAGCCTTTTCGCACCGCTGACTATAGCGTATCAGGCTTTAAATTCATACTTTATATCAGCATGATTTCACCATCAGGAAGCTAACATAATTATTTCAAACTGTCGAGCTTCATTTATAAGTTATTCATCCGTGCGTGTAGTTATATGACTATGTACCGAAAATATTTAACGCTTTCGTTGTCAACATTGTATATGACGCGTTCGAGTTTCATGGCAGATATAATTTTATATTCTAAAACAAAATTTATCTTGTTTAATATTGAATTACATCACGATATTTAATTAGCTTATGTATTGTGAGATCCTAATTACATGTATCAAATAAATATTGTTTTGAAATAGCTTATGCAGATGGTGCAGATATAGCACAGTATGTGGCGAGAATTTTCAAAATGTAGCGGGGGTATGTTAAATTACAAAATTATGTTTTTTGAATATATACATATATATATATACATATAGCAATTACTCGAGAACGTATTCAGCAACGAATTAAGAACTTGCAAATTAATCAACACAAAAAAATAAATTGTCTAATATTATTAAATAATAAATGTAAGCAAAAATATATTCAAATACTTTTGTAGCAATTATAAATAATTTAGAGATGAGAGACTTAAGATAATGTAGTAATATGTGTATCTGACTGCAAAATTACTATTTTTGAAAGATAAAGATTGAAACATCGAGATCAAAACTATATAATAATTTTTGGAAAGACGTGCAGTAGAATTGCAAATAAAATAAAATCACGGAGGATTGATTTATTTGTTATCAGAGGCGACGCGATGCTGCGCCCATTTACAATCGCAATACAAATAACTCGGTATATATGTATAGAATTAGTGATTTGTCTCCGACTATGGTTTAGTACTTCTCACCTATTCAATTTCGTTGATCAATCAAGACCATTCTTTTTGCAGTTGTTTTATTTTTATGGCCTCCTCGTAACAGTTACAGCTGCACACTGTTAAGCTGCGCGCTGAGAGAATCATCACAAAAGTGATCGCAAATGCATAAGTTAAGAGGGCCAAAGCAGAGGGAAATAGGATAACAAATTGTCCGATCACATAAATATTGATCGATTGTGAGCTATTAAGAAACATGAAATATATCACATAGTAAAATCGAAATCTCAATTTACTTATATAGATCATAAGGTAATATAGCAAGCTTAATTATTTACGTAGCAATTATAAACGTATATTAGTGATGTAGCAATTACATTTATTTAACTAGCAAATGTTTGCAAGCTGATATGAAAACGAAAGTTTAAGAAAATCATTTCTTTCAAAAATGCGCGTACACGCATGTTTACAGTGTATATAATTTCACTACACTATGATGTATATACACACACGTAAATAACAGCAGAATAAAATGTTCATATTAAATTTGAATCAGTTAATAAATATAATCATATATTCGTAATTATTTATAATAGCTATGAAAGAGAGAGAGAGAGAGAGAGAGAGAGAGAGAATTTGTATATTTATCTAAGAGATTATAGGAATATATTCGAGTTGCCTTGAACCAAAACGATTTGCAACGATTTAGTTCCAATGTCGTTGACGGTCAGTGCGGTCGTTACGCCGACTAAAGGAATTGAATTAATTGACGCCCGGCGGCGCTTTGCCCTGACTGAAAGCAGGTCATGACGTCACAAGCGGAATATTGTTCTTATTATGCAGTTCTCTCCAGTTCTCTCTCGGGCTATTGTAGATTTAAACAATCCACTAATTTGCACGTGTATAGAAAGTAAAGCTACTGCAATGAACATCCTATTAAAAATATTGCAAAAAATATAGGGAATAGTAATATACTTCCTGCTACACGGAATATCGATGCTTTTACTCATTAAAATTGCTCATTATTAATTTGATTAATTAGGATAAATATGTGAGCATGAGGCAATTAATCGTTTCAGTTTATAAATTTTTATCACGCAGAATATAGCAGAATATGCGCCATCGTAAACAGAATTTATCGAAACTCGAACTCGTGAGTTTGAATTTTAATCGAGCTCTGTTAATTTATTTACACGATTACCATGGCAACGGTTTTAAATCATGAATTCTCGCAGCTCATGTTCGAATTTATATAAAACGTTTTGAAGATTGTTATGATTCTATTTGTGTTATGTGCGCGCATACACAATTACATAAGAAATTAAATGAATCGTATGGATTAATCTCTTCCGTCGTGACAGGATGGACATTCATCACGATGAGGAAAAACAGGAAAAAGATCGGACACAGAGAAAGTGTATCAGAACTAAGTGTACCGATACACGTAGGAGAACGAATAGGTGGATGGCAACGCGGTGGGCGACGAAGTGGGAAAAGCTGCTGCTGCTGCTGCTGAAAGTCTCCTACGCTTTCAATATTGCTGGCCACAAATCTTTCTTTCGCGCCATGAGAAAAAGCTGCCAAGGCCGATACCATGGATACGTTAAAGTCCAAAGGATATGACAGACTGATATTATACATCTTTCTATTAAACAGTTACATAACATGAGTCCATAAGTAAATTGTTGACAAAAAATCTTATAATCTCGTGATATCAAAATATTAGATAGCAATCTAATAACTTATGCGTTCGACAATAATGTACGTAACTAGTCCTTTTAGTAGATACCGTGTCCTTTAGACTACAGCCAGTATCATTTTAGCAACCGAGTTATATATTCTCTCACATCTTTATAGATGCTCTCAAATACATGTGGCTTAAATCGACAGAATTTGATTTATTCATGTCTTTAGTTTTCTCGCGAACATATATCTGTACGCTAAAGGGATTGCAGTTAAGATTTGCAATGACACTCTGGAACATAGGACCGTTTAATCTTAAGTTTGTATGAAAGCACCGCGAAATTACCATCTGACTTTTAATCTCACGGTGTTCGTAAGAGCATCAAAACTTTATAATTACATCGGCGTGTCAGCATTCGTAATCATATAGTGATATGCTTCTTAGTTTATCGCGCTTGTTTGCAGAGTTCATCTTTCTGAATTATTTTTTCAAAGTATTATTTCATATTCTTTTATAGGTATCTGTCACTTCTCTGTTCATTTCATAATAGAAACAACTTCTTAACATTATTACTTTTATATTTATGTAATGCGTATAACGATAATTATATATAATTGTAATTATTACAATTACAATATTGTAATTATATTCTACGATAATTATAATTGTAATAATTAATAGTTATAATAATAAAATTTAACAACATGTATGTGATCTCTATAACATTTTGGGAAAGGAATACATTTTTTCCATTAGCGTAACAGGTATTCTCAGAATTCAGTGAGCTAAACCGATTTACAGAAATGGCATTACTCTTCCTAGATGTTATATCGCCGCTTAACGTTCTTGGCTAATTCAATTAGAGCTAGTATTAGGTGATGCCGTGAAGGGATGATACAAGAATTAGCCACCTTGATAGTAGCAGATATTAAGGGGAAGCACTGAGTTACTTGACGTTTCCTTAAGTCGCTCGTGACATTCAGCTACCTGGTCTGTTGCTGAACGTAATATGATAAGGAAGGTCATAAGTCTTAGTACGATATATCGCTTTATTGAGAAGTATGTAGGTTAGCCTACATAGGCTTTACATGTCCAAATAACAACCTCATTCTTTTTTCTTCGCCTCAAAAAATTTTGTCTGCATATATTAATTATTTAGTAAATAAAATCAATAAATTCAACAGGATAAGTCGAAAATTGATTTCTTCCAATATTTTTATCATTTCTTTTTAATTATTAAGATTGTGTTGACTTCGAAGTATTTTAACTGGTACATATATATTATAATTAATATTCCTGTTTTAATTTTTTATGCAAAAGCAAGATTTCTCGTGAGTTTGATTTATTCATCTACTAGAATAAGTGTTGGAATTTAATTATATTCTTTTTTTCTTTACTTTTATTCTCTTTATTTTATTCTCGATTTCGTCAGTGAAAGCTCCCACACACATAATCTGTCTGAGAGTAATCTTCGACTCTTGAGCAGGATCATCCGCCTTGCAAATAAAACCTTGCGAAGCTTGCACAGAAGGCAAGGATGGATACTTCCTGTAAGTCAGAGGCAAAGCGCTCGAAAAGTCCGATTCCCGTACGCGGATACGCGAGGAGTAAAATCAAAGCCGGCGCAATAAAAAATCAAAGCCGACGAGACTACGGTGCGGGGGGGTCAAGGACTCTTTCGCTGCTTTGACGTCGAATGAACGTCTGGCATATTCCGCTCCGACGTGCACCACCGCGCTCTTCCGGTATCCTGCGAAAGCACCACAACGAGCGAAACTCCTGAAATATTCACGATAAAGAAAAAGCGCCTCTGAAGTCGCGAGCTTCGTATATTGCAGCTTCCTATGGTTTTGCTATCTCACTATCTATGCCCAGGGAATGAAAAGAATCATTCGGCGTTGACCTCGGTATCTTAGCAAAAAAAAATCAAAATGCTCTTCAAGTCAGATTTCCTTGTCTTTAATCCAGAGTTTGTCTCATTTTACTGACCGTTATATTTTATGCCGTAAGCATCGTGAGTATCGTAATCGAGGAAAAAGAGTAAAGTCTTAATCGATCAATTTGAAATAGAAATATTGCGTTTAAAGAAAATCGAAAGAAGTAATCCGCATTTGGCGACAGTGTTCCTTTGATGATTTAATCAATTTGCAAATTTTGCCGTATTCCGTGAAACCGGCGTAAGCTCTTACTGGAGTTACGAGCATGCTTTTCCTAAAAGGCTTTGGGAAAATTTATGAATTCTTGGGTGCAGTCTCGCTGCCGGCACAACGATTCGTCGCAGACCTTGCAGCCACCTACCCTCTTATACTCTCCTTAACATTATTGAAGAAACGATCAACGATAAATTCCCAGAGAGCACGTCGCGAGCAAAACGGTTCGTCGCGGAATAAAAAGCACGTGCCTCGACTCGTTACTACGATATCTGCGATTCTATCGGCTAGTTTTTTTCGTGCATACGGCAATCATAGTTCGTTGTGGCATCCGCTACAAAATGCTCTTCTATTCACCCTATATGCTTCAATTATTTGAAACGGCAAGCATCATAGAAATTTATCGCGATAAATGTACAGCTTAAATAAATTTTATTACATAAGAATAAAATTAAACACAAAATTAATTAAATATATAAAAAGTTCAGGATAAATTGAAATTGACTCGAGGAGATTTAGCCGAAATACGAGATATAGTGGAATTAGCCAATTGTATGAGATTAATCGCGATTGATCGCGCTTTATTTTGTAAGAAATTACGTGTGGTTATGCAGATTTGGTTTCACGTTGTTTTGCTGCACGTTGTTCTCCTCTTATCCTCTTTTCCATGTAAAACAACAAAGGAATTCAAGTTATACATTGCGTCTCTAATTTTCTGTCTGAGCATCCGTTGTTCTGTAGCACAGGCAAATAGTTAAGCAAATGTCCAGACAACTTGTCCGGTTAAGGCAAACAGTTCGTTACAAAGGTTCTCAGGATATTACGGTAAACGGCATTTTCACGTTCTTACATTAGTATTTACACTCGTATGTGATATCTATATATATGTCATATGAAAAAAATATTTTATAAATTTTACGTTAATGAGATTAATATCGGGAAAGTTTAAAACATTATGAGATTAAAACATAAGAATACAACAAACAAATATTACCTATTGCCATTCAATAATTGTACTGCTAAAGAAATCCTATAATAATAGTTAAATACATATAGAAAGAAGAATTATATATCGAAAGATTAGTAAGATTTTGATAGATTAGTAGATAAGTAGTTTGAATTTTTTGCATTTTGAAATGCCTAATAGAAAGCATGTGTAAAATTCAGAGAAAACTCACAGAGGAGCCACGATTCAATTTTAAACGAATGAAATTGCAGAGTTAATTATCTTTTCACTTCAGCTATCTCGATTATTCCATCGAGTTATCTCTGATTACATTTCGGTTATTAAGACCTGAGATTTTGATTATATTAAAGTAAAGTCAAGAATTTTAAGGAAAATGCATTTGTTTGTTTAATAAACTATAACTAAGTAAATCATAAATATGATAAACGTATTAAAAATCGTAAATCATCAATATATGTGTGTGTCGTGTGCGTGCATGTGTGCATATGTTTTTATGAGTTTTGTTGCTTAAATTAAAATTGTTTGCTGCGTGTAATTGTACTGATATCTAATAGTTCTCATATTAATGCGAAAAAACTATAGATGATTATTAGAATTGTCGATTTTAACGATTATGACAACACAGTAACAACTAAGCGACAGTAGTAACGGTGACGGTGACAATGACAACGATAACGATGACAACGACAACGACAACGACAACAACAATAACGACGACAACGACAATGACAACGATAGCGACAGCGACAACGACAACGATAACGACAACGATAATAACGACGGCGATGGCGACAACGACAACGACGAGAAATGGGTTAGACTTGTTTTTGTTCCACCCTTCGCGCTAGCTTTATTTCCTGGACGTTTCCTTCTGTCGTCCAGTCACGTTTTCCGGAGACACTTGTCTCGACAAAACGCACAGCCGTGACGGCGGGTTGACGAGGCGAGCTTGGCAACGTGTAACGAGATCGATCCACCTACTCTACCCGTGTCCCGTTTAAACGGGAAATAAAGGAATCTCTGGACAAAATACAAGGTCGTCAAGAAATATAGGACAGGTGAATCTTTAAAGTAAGAAATGTGTAATGACAATAATCGTTCCAGCCATGAGATCGATATGAAACGATTGCGCGAATCTATTTTCTGAGGAAAAATTTGTACATCTTTGGATTATGCCATTACACCATTCTATAAAATTTGACTTTTTAAATGACTTTTTTTATGAACAATGATGGATATTTTAAGTGAATTTGGATGCGCTGAGAACAAATCTGACCTTAAAAATTGTTCACCACGTAATGATTTTGAATAAATTAGGGTTAAAACCTCTAGAAAACGCTATTTTGATCATTTTCAAAAGCTCATAGCAGCCGAATCCGACGTGCTGTAGACTCCGCTAAGGGCTTAAAATGAAACTTGAACTTTGTATTTTTATTTAGGAAAATGACCATTTAATCATCTCATTTATTTACATTAGAGGGATGGTTTGTTTATGGCGACTTATGGGGTGAAAGGACTATAAGTATCGAGAATGCATGCATATTTTCATTCTTTTTCTTTCTTCCTATTGACATTAAATTTGAGTAACATTCGAGGATAAATAAAACGCAATCAGAAAAATGACCAGTTAAAGACTAAGAAAAAATGTGTACTATCAAGTCATCAAAGAGATGGAAAAACGTTACCAAAGTAGGTGGAATGTCAAGATGATGGCTGACTATTGTTGGTCCCTGAAGTGAGACAACGACAAAGCCGTTCACAAGAGACGAAGCTTAAAGCGAAAGTTTCAACCTAACTAATATTCTCGATACTTAAAGTTCTTTCGCCCTATAAGTCGCCATAAACAAACCACTCCTTTAATGTAAATAAGTGAGATAATTAAATAATCATTTTCCTAAATAAAAATACAAAGTTTAAGCTTCAGTTTAAACTCTTAGCGGAGTCAGTAACATGTTGGGTTCGGCTACTATGAGCTTTTGAAGATGATCAATAGCGTTTTTGGGGGTTTCACAACCCCAATTTATTCAAAATCTTTATGTGATGGACAATTTTTAAGAATAGCGTTTTCAGCGCATCCAAATTCACTTAAGACACCCATCCTTGTTCAATCATCAAAAACGGTGTAGAATAGTGTTATCTTAAGATTTGTAGAATGTCGTTCAGATTTGCGAGCAAATACACATACAAAAATGTTATGTTTTACTTGATGTGAATTCGTAAAGATAAATAAACAAAGATTTATATAAAAAATATTGTCTCTACGTACATATCCTCTCTATATTACACTTACTCATTGTGGTATGTCTTTACTCCCAAAGTAGAAATTAAGATGGAGCTTACCTAAAACATAAAAAAGCAATCGATTACAATCAGTTATTTTGAAAAAAGTTTCTGATAATTATTTTATAAATAAATATATATATATATATATATTATAATCACACACACACACACACACACACACACACACACACACACACACGCACACGCACACACACACACACACACACACATACACGAAGTTCTATTAAAATGATAATTTAGGCGCTCCCATTTTCTTTTTTACTTAAATAAATATCATGCGATCCGTGAATGTTTTGTCTCTCCGTATAGGCGTTCATGATTATTAATGAAAGTTATTGTGTATCATAAAGCATAATCCATCGATTGTTTACACTCTTTGCATTTTATTGTATTTGAAAGCAAGATTGTTTTATCTTCCACCAAAAAAATAAAAAATAAGACAACAATGTTCTTTAGTTTCCGCATTCTCGGAAGATAAAATACAGTAGATAAAGTATAGAAGATAAAAAAATTTTATCATAAGATATTACAAGTTTTATTGTGTGGTTATAAGAGATAATTTTAAAGATTAATAAGATTTAAGTAAAAGTCAGGAGAACGTGAAAAAGAACAACACGTGTGTTTTGTGTACGGAAACAGCGCTGTTTGACAATATTAATAATTTATGTTATGCACGGTATATTGCACGGTATATTTGTACGTACATATTTGTTAGTGACGATGCTATTTCTGATATAGTATACATTGAACGCGATGTTGCCGATATTCGCAAATTCTGATAAATGTATAGATGACGTTGCAACGTGTGTGTACGCGCTCGCGGGATCATTATGAATACTAATATAATATTCATATACAATGTTCTCAATTATTAAACAAAAGAAAGTGCAATTAATTGTAAAGTCAAACGATAATATTAATTACGAAATCGTAGTAAATGTAATAATTATAAAGCCGGAGCTTTAAATGATATCAAGATTAGTCAAGATAAAAATAATCTAATGTTATAGGAACATGAATGTAATATATTATGCGTTATGCTTTGAAAAGGATAATTCTGTTTCCAAAAAAGAAAAAATTTCTATTGTGTAATAAAAGACATGATTCGATAATTATAGAATTTATTGTTTATCATCTTTCTCCTTTTACTTTCTCCACAATTAAGGAGAAAAAAACTTTTACCAGTAATTTATTGAAAATATTAGATAAACTTGTTAAAATGAAATTCTCTCTCACAGAATCCTTCTCTCTAATAAATCCATCCAACTTGCGTTGAATTTCTTGCGAGTCAGAATAACGGTTGAGCCCTGTACTTCTCCACAAGCATATAACTTACTTCGCGAACTATATTTACATAAGAAACATTTAAAATACATCTGCTACTCTTGCCTTTATAGCGTTAGGCAGCGTTTTCGTATGTATTATCCCATTTCGAAGCCGCGATTATATCCAATCCGGAAATATCGGAGTGCGAAAAGCACACGAACCACAAAAGGCACGTTGGAAACGTGCTACCTGCACAACGACGTTTTATGGGTCGTTCCTCATGGGCAAACGATGTTTAAAGATCAAGGAAATGGTCCCATCGGGAACCAATGCGCACCGTCTGATCGAGCGCGAATAACGAATGAATATCTAACGACGTTTTATGGCCTGTGTAACAACATGTGCCTACGATAAAAAATGCAACATATGTATATATATAAATAATATATATAATACGTGTGCGTACCATCAAGCATCACTTACATTCGCTTTATCTATCACATATCTTCTAATCACCGCAATGAAAACGTAATTATAAATTAGATTTGGCGGGCATTTTTTCCGGGAAGGTGTGTATATGATTTAAGATTGAATTGCCTCAATTTCTGAATAAAGCTTAAGTCTTTTTTTGTTCACTAAAAAAATATAATTATGTTTCCAGAGAAATCTAATTTCTCGTGAACTATCACAATTCGCTCTACCGACAAGACAGGCCATAAATCAGAGTTATAAAAATTTGATATACAAAATAGCTGCACCCTTATTCGCCGCCTGCGTTTAATTTTCTCAAACTCGTAAATGTGCGGCATAGGTGCGCGTTTACCTGGAGCGTTATGACGATGCATAATAAATCCCCTCCTCCAGTCTTGTCTCGTAAAATTTATGATAAAGGGCGCGGGTAGTTGTTGAAGATGCGGTTCTTCATTGTTGAACCGTTCTTTCGGAATAGCATTTTCGTACTTGCTAGAGAGGCCGATTATATATTATCCACTACCGAGTGAACGACAAATCGGAAATTCATCGCGCGTATCAGACGACTGTTTGTTTTTATGACGAAATATCGTGCAGCATGGCGGTCATGCCATTGAAATCGCTTTGTGATTCATAAACCACCGTGAACTAAAAGCCACTCGATGGCCATCAAAGTGGAATGAACTTTTCCTCTCCTGAACGAGTCCTTATCCGCCGTTGATAGCGCATTTCCGATACATCGTTATGGCAAAATAATCGTTGACTGGTCGAAGACCGTAAAAATATTGCCATCGGTTTACGGATTAAGCGAATTATGACAGAGCATCGTGATTCGTTTATTACGCCGTAAAGAGGGTATAATAAATTTTTATTCGTTGCTTTTATTGCATCTGGGATTACGCATGTGTATTTACAATGCGCGCGTAAGTGATGAGAAACACCGATGGGTTTAACGAAAGTCTCTTATTATATTTGGTCGAGTATTTGCTTTTCGTTAGAAAGTTATCGACCGTTGTTGCCGTTGCACCGCCGCTACAATGTCGTCATTAATAGACGTCACAAGAGCGTTATTAATAGTTCTCGTGCGTCCGTTATAAGCGAGATTAAAAACGCCATCAATTGAAACGATACGTGTTTATGTATTATCGGAGCATCGGAGAATCGAGTGCTCTGGATATAATTAGAAGCGACAATATTCATTCCTCTTCATGCCCGCGCGCTTGTTACACACTAGCGTCATTAATCCCTATTCCTCTTCCGGCTGTAAAGTGGACGCGCGTGTTCGCGCGCAATGTCAAAAACTCTTTATTACTTATTAAAAGGTGATTATCATCCGCTTTTCGGCGCATTCTGAAATTTATTAAGCATGTCGCGTATTGCACGCGATTTTACAATAAATTTTCGCATTCGAGTTGATGCACCAACGTAAAAACGGAAATGTTCCAAACAAAGGAGAAAATATTAGATCATACGAGACATGAGGAAATATTGATAGGCACAATTTTCAAGTTCTTCCGAAAGCACGTACGACTGTTTATGATTGTATCGACGTTTATTCATGTAGCGTAAAATTAAAGTTCCATGCATAACTGTGGCAGATATGCATTCAGCTATGCGCTAAGAGTGGATGAAATTTTTTAGTAGGGGAACCCGGGGCATAACAGGTCCACGGGGCATAATGGGATAGTGTCGAGATCTCTTAACAGAGATACTGCCATGTAATGAAAAGTATGGAAATTATTACTCTTAGATGTC
>NJRP01000023.1:344409-389730 GCA_003063835.1 Aphaenogaster floridana
ATGTTATATTATCGAGCACTTGACACATATAGTAATACAATATGAATAGTCAATTTGAAAGTCAAAATACAATTTTTCTTTCTTGCTCCTAAAGAACATTTATACTGACAATAAGATATATCACATTTTGGAAGAACTCGTAATGTCTTGAATTAATCAGTTTTCAACTTTTAACAGAATGTTGTCAAATCTAAAATCTTATATTTTGTACAAATTTCTAAAGTAATTACAGTTGTAAATAAACTTCTTTTATTTTTTTTAACACTTTTGTACAAAAGTATCTCAAAGAAATCTCAAAATCTTTAAATAATAAATCTTTAATGACACTTTAATGTTAATTTTTCCTAGAAAAAATTTCATGCAATGCGATGATAAAATATTACTAAACTCAAAATATCTCAATCACGATGAAATGTGTCATCGTAATCTCTCTAAGTTTAAAACACATTATCGATTCAGTGTCGCTGCTTTCAATGCAATCTTTACCATATTCTGCAGAATATTTGACAAAATTTTTTATACGATAGAAATTGCTTGTTATAGAAATAGAAGGTTATACTAAAAATTTATCACGATGTTACATTTTGCGACGTATAGAATTAATGACAAGCAGAAATAAAATGTCATTGTTAGAATAAAAGTTTCGCTTTTAATTTCAATCATGTGATTAGAAAACAAAGCTTTTTTGATTTCAATTCGTAAATACATTGCAGTTGGTCATCATCGTTTATCGTGATACATACATCGAATTCTTTTCATATTCGTAGTCTTTGCATAATCGACTAAAAAATGGAAGATTACGAAGAATAATATTAAATAATGCTTTTATGCTCACTACTATTTGTGTCGTGTTTCATTAATAATAGCCATTATTTCATACACGATTTCCCTTTATTCGGCAAATGAAATAAACGCAAAGAGGATTCCATGATAATCTGGGCAAACGTCGCGTTTCATAATTTTTCCAATGTGCGAATTTAACTAGGCTATTTATTACGAATGGTTGAATTTAATCTCGCGTTTTCTCTCTCTCTCTCTCTCTCTCTCTCTCTCTCTCTCTCTCTCTCTCAGGAGAGAGCGGGCCTCTTCGTTTTCAGGCTGCTTCATCGATAATAAATGTCCGCGGTATAACGCACGCATTGTTGTGATAACACGCGTGATCGGAAGTGGAAGCACGTTTCAGCATATTCGCAGGCAATGTGCCGATAATAATATTTCTTTGCGACGAGTTCCGCCAACCAGAGGAAACGGGGTGGCGGCTCTCGCAGTTGGAGAGGAAAAGTTTCCCCATAAATCTGCGATTCTAAGGCCATTGTCCGTTCAGGACCGTACACATCGTCTGCTTCTGGACACCCGGTATCGCGGGAACAGCCTTTATGCCCGATGAAATATATCGGTGCCGAAAAGATAGCTGGCGAAATAACCCTGATCGAATCCAAGTTTCTAAAATTCGTTTCTTCACAAAGCAACTATTTCTTAACACGCGGTATATTTGCTCACAAGATTGCTAGATAAGAAATATTCCATCAAAAAATTTAAATTAAAATTTTTCATAAACTTTTTATGAAAATAATAGTTGATGAAGAATGTTGGGATATTTTATCGATTAAAGCGCTTTGAGAGATTTGTCTCAGCAAAGAATCTTGTAATAGTAGGTAGGAGTCAGTAGAAATCGATAATAAAAAGGAAAAAATAAATATTTCTATTATCTTGTATTTTGATTGTATTATTCGTTTTGAAAACCACAAACTGGTGACATATTATACAGAACATAGAATTTGGAAGAAGAATTTTCATAAAGCCGTTGAGAAAGTATATCTTCAAGCATCTGACAACATGGTAACTCCAGTTTCCGTAAAAGACAAACATTACAGTGGGCAAGAGAAATTTGTGCATCGCTCGTGAAACAAATGTTTTTCTGAGGAATTTATGCTTCCGTACTAGAACGTTTTATACCGCGCTTATATATGTATATAATGCGTTAACTCATGGGCATAGATTTTGATATTTATGTATATTTAGAAATTAAGATTCTTTTCATTTATTTTTTAGCTTAGATGTAATACAAAAAAGTTTAGTTTATCCAATTAGATTTTGATTATAAAATCTCGTATAGACAAAAATCACAATTCTTGGGAAACTCAGATTTCTAGGCGACTAGTTAAAGTTGAATTACTATGTATACTGTATAGGGTAACTCCGGTATTTACGCCGCAGACGCAAACTTGTTCCCACTTCCTGATTGGTGGTTATAGCCACCAATCAGGCCCGCAAAAATCCAAGATTATTATTATGTTTCGCGTATTTGTTTATTATTCTTATACTCTAATAAACCTTTTACACACATTTATAAGTTATTGTATATTATTTTATTGCCTTATTTATAAACATTATTTGTAAATTTTTTATAAAGCGTATATCCTATCCATGAATAGTCATATATCCTACCCCTATGGGGGATATATGGAAAAAATGCAAGGGTTTCTAAAAGTTTTTTTGTTAAATACAAAGAATAAATATTTCATATTTCTAATTTTTTTATAGTAGTAGACAATATAAAGTTTTTATTGGTATAATTCATTTGCCTTAAACATAGTAAATAGTACTTGATAAATTAAGTTTTCCTTAGGTGCGGCGTATATACCGGAGTTACCCTATATTACGTTATAATAATATAAGATCTGTAAAACAGAATATTGAAAAGAATTAGCTTTTCATATTGAATGTTTTAGTTGTATTATATTTAGAATTAGTTATATTGGTTAGAGTGTGTAAATACGGTATGTAGCCATATATCATATAGTGTACAAATACTATGCTAAAGGATTAAATGCCGCAATGCGTTTCGCGATCCAGTTAATATGCGAAATACCGCCCGATCGTGTTCCGTCCTTTGTAGAAGATAAAAGCTGGAAATACTACTCGGCCAAAGCCGCGTTTCGCGGTTAGTGAAATTTAAAAAGCCTCGTCGAGCGATCGAGCCGCACGCGAGGCTTTTTAAAAAGAGATTTTATTTCATTCATTGATGTGAATATGATCGAAGCGCGGAATACGGCGAGGCGTGAGAAAAATTTCGCTTTGCGTCTTGATCATCCATCTGCGCTCACGATATACGACGATAAAACAAAAGTGGTATTTATTATTGGCGATTCATCCAGGAAATCTGGCATGTCAGTGAATGAGCGAACGGTCACTCAGTCGTATCAAGAAGTCGATTTGTTAGTCTAGTTCTATTATTAAAATGTATCCTGCAAGTAGTCGATAAAATATTCGTACTCATTATAAATATAACAGTTCTTAATCTTCCGGTAAAAAAGATGCAATTTGCAATATGCAATTACGTATTTTTTTTTAAAAAGCAATCATGTGTTTTCCTCGCATCAATTGATTCACCCCACTATTCTACGCAGAAAAGTATTAAGGTACAGTTATTAAAAAATGAATAGTTTACGAGATATTTTATGTCAAAATATTGTAAATTTTGAAGCTTTTATCTAAAACATTTTTGACTATCGGGCTCAGTTTTCGAGATATTCGGTTGGACTGTTTAAAATAGGACATCCTGAATATACACATCAAATCGTTAATTAGTTAACGCTTTTGCTTTCATAGAACTTGCACGTTTTTACGCTACCAATAAACGCTACCAATGACAAATTTATTAGTTTAATAGTTACTTTAATTTTACATCTTAAGTCTCTAGAGTCCGCTGAGTTTACGAAGTAAATTCAATGCACCAAAAAGTTAAACGGAATAAATTTGCATCGTAAATTCAGTAGAGATTAACAAATTTTAATCTCAGAATTAAACGGAAACGACAATTTCTCAAGCACAACGACAAATTTTATTGGAAAACCGCTTTAATTCACTTAATCCAGTTCTTATGTAAATTATTGTAATGAAAAACATTTGTGACACATGCGCAGGCAAAGATTGCGAAACGTTTCGACGTAACGTAATATTACGTTATCACAAACGCCATGCAGGGTTCAAAGACGCGAATCGTTTCCATTTCCGCTGCAAGCGTACTATGTAAATCCTTCCTTTATTGTGACAGACTCGACTGCGTGTATGATTCCGTATGCAATGCATTTCTGATAGTCTGCAAGTTTGAATTACGACGATAGAGGAGCAGGATCAAGGCTATTGAGATCGGATTCGCGATGCCTAACGTAACTAATCACTCTTGAATCTCTCGATCCTGCAATATATATTGTATATATTATATATATTGTATATCCTACTCTCTCTCTATCGATCTATCTTCTACCATCTCGTGTTCTTCATTCTGAATCGCTACGATACGATATCCTTTGATTCCCCTTGCGCATCACGTCTGTCTTGCTTTATCCTTCCGATGTTCTCATTTATGATCTATGCTTGTACTTATATATAAGTACTTGTAAGTTATAAGTCGCTTATAACAACCCGATATAATACGTCATTGGGTCGTTATTATTTTACAGAACAAAATTCGAAAGATAAGGTCGAATTAGACTATTCTCAACATGTACAAAGTATTTTTGTAGCCAAATGTTTTTGTAAACTATTGTAATATTAAATAGATATCAAATTAAAAAAGAATGATTAATAGAGATTAAGGCAGTAAATATTATAAATAAAAAAACTGAAATAAATTTTATAAACACGTACGATTTCTATATGTTATATTATAAAAGTTTCTGTAAATATATTTTAAATACTGCTCGTTATTATTAGTTGAAGAATAGAAAACATTATAAAGTAGCAAACAAAATTATTTTAAAGCTATGAGGATGTATATAAATTCACGCAATGAAAAATATTAGACAAAAAGATCCAGCTCGGACCAAAAATATCCCGTATTTTTATATGTTGTGTTATTCCATATCGGTCTATATCTACTTATTAATTGTAAAATTATTTTTATTAAAAATATTTTAGCAATTAAAATGACAGCTTTTAATTTTAATATATCTTTAATTTTTAAAAGGTGCAATTTTCGCTTATTGAAGTTACGGGGATTACGATAATCTATGTTATGCGATTATATCATTCGTCAGGATTCTCCGCGCATGTGCACTTTCTGGCATCTTTGTGCGATGTCGCTTACAGTAAGTACGTCGAGCGTCTGCTTGAAAACTATAACCGAGTTAAAGGAAACTCCTTAACTAAATTCCATGTTAAATACCGACTTTCGCCTTAACCCTCGCGCGCGCGACCACAATGTTCCTAATTGAATTAAAATTTCCACGGAAGTCCGATGCGGTTATAGCGCTGCAATGGAGTTTATCGCTCGAACATGGCGCGCCGACATTCGCCATCTGCTGTTGGAAATCTTTTTACCGTGACAGCCACAACTGACGTAGTTCATAAATTCGTTTTGTTTTTGTAAACTATATAAAGAGAGAGATGTATCAATTTTGATAAGAAAGAATTATACGAGAAACGTATCGAAAAATCTGCGTCATTATTATTTATCGGCGTCGTTTTTGCTGCCAGATATTGCAGGATAAAAAAATTTAAATTTTTGTAAATTAACGATAACAGCGATCGTGTGTAACTAAGAGTTTATTTCAAAATAAAATGTATCAGCAAATCATTAAATGAATCAAAGATTAGTCTTTACCTAAGCTGTAATGAATGGGACTCTTCTGTTTGTAAGTTTATCCTGATAGATACTTGACGGAAGAAGAGTGAGATTTCTTGAGCTGGAAGAACTAGAGAGAGAAAAAGGGGAAATTAAACTGTAAAAGAAAAGTAGAGATCCGCACGAGGAATCAATGTTCGATGCCGGTCACGTAAGAAAATTACAGGATTTAGTCGGTGACGGTGTAGGCTTCATGGACGATAAAGTTATACGTTCAAGATAATGGGGTCATTATTAGGACCATGCCGGTGGAGAAGGTCCGCTTGAGCAATTCCGCGAATCGCTATGAGCGCAATGGATTCCGTTCTATCGCGGTCGGTATTATGGGTTAAAATAAAATAGTAGAGAAGGACAAAAGAAACCGGTATCTTCCTAGTTCATAGAGACCGAAAAAAATATATGGGAAGGATACGGCAACTACAGAACTCCAGCTCACGACAAGAATTACTAATGAACAATAGCGTATATGGAGATGGCCTCTGCGTACTTATTAGATTAAAGTATATCATCTAAATCTCCCTGACAATTGTTATCTTCTGAGAAAGGTTTCTTTCATGTGTATTGGTAGACTAACATTAAATCTATAAAATAAATCGATATTCATGCGAACCGGATTTTTAATACATATAGACATCATAAAATATGGATTTACAATACAGATTAAATAATACAATCAGTTTTTCGAGCAGATGATACAATTATTTGTTTCGCTTCTATTTTATAAAAATGTTATCAATTAGTAAGTTACTAAATGTACTACTAATTAGCAAATAAGATCAAGTTCTGGTAATAACATATCAATGTAATATTGAAAACTACTTGAAAGTTTCTCAACATATTGCAACAAATACTTAGTTTCCTCGGCGAAAAGCATTTATATGTCATTTGTAATTTGCTATATCTTTTAAAAGACAACAATCGTCTTTTTTGCGTGGTCTTCGTCATGCGCTTCAGAGTTAATCGGTTGTCAGGTCTACGATCGCAAATTGTTTTTGCGATCGGTTACGATTAATTCTGATTAAACGAGAGAAAACATCGGTCGAAGAATGAAAACGAAGCGAGACAAAACGTGTAGACGAAGATCCGAGAATCGCACGGCTGCCACTAAGAAAAACAATTTTACTTTTCGTATTGGTAAATTCTCAAGACAAAACTCGTGGACAAATCCAGGTAAAGGGGCGAGAAAGAAACGAAAGTCAGAAGAAAGATAGTGCAGAGCATCGAAGAGGTAAAGCGAAGGTTAAAAAAGCGACAGTGGCGTGAGAAGACAAATTTTATTACCACATCTGTAAGCAGAGCGTATCGCGCTTACGCATTTGTCCAATAACACGAACGATTTGTTTCTCGATGCCACGAGTAGCAACTAAAGAATGGAATTGAAGTGCAGTGAAAAATAGAAAGCGTATCGATCAAGAGAATTGAGTCTCTATACGAAGAAAACAGAGGGACGCGTTGTTAACTTTTACATATATGTAAAATACTATATTACATATACAAATGACTAATCGTGTCTCACGTTGATGCGATATCGATATGCATCAAACAAAATTCAAACAAATCTATGCATAGAGATGTTTCTAACTAAACGCGTTAGTATCTTTTATTAAGTGCAACAGTATCTAAAAATATTTATTGTGTAACGTTATGTGTAACTTCACATGTGACATACCAAAAATTTAATAAAAATTATTATAAAAGATTAGAAAGAATAGAATTTAAGAAAATTTCATCATAAGGTATTTTAATGCAAGATATTAAAGATAAAGTATATATAATTTTATATAGGAGAGAAAAGTTGCTAGGTAGCTTATAAATAAATACAATATATATCTAATTGTAAGATTTAAGTAAAAAAAGAAAGAAAGATCTAACTACCAAAAATTAATTCTAGTTGATGTCAAGTTTATTCTTTTCATTAGTATAATAAACTAATGTACGTTGGATTTTATCATCTGTTATTGCATATTGCACCTATGATATCTCACATGTGTTTCATTTCTCATTTGTCTCCTGTATTATGTCAAGGATAGAGTGTAAAGTTGCAGACATTTGGCGCATATAAATGCATCTGTGCATTTTCCTAGATATGTCCATGATATATCCCGTATTAAACATGATATTTCTGCAGGATAACGAAAAATATAATGTATCATATTAGTATAAATTTTAAATAAAGTTTTATCCACAATTCCTCGTATAGCATTGAACAATCTACTTGCAAAATGAAACAACAGTACAATCCTTTAGAGATCTGCTGTCTTGTCGTGTCTTTCAAGCATCGCGATTTTCAACGATCGTTCCGAACACCAGGACTCATCCAGCCTTGATATACTACGATCCGTGAAAGTTTCATGCGCCATTGGGCGAGAAGAACGTCGTACGGCGAAAAACGATGGCGCGTATTTGTTCCCAGGATGGCATGGCGAGAGACGTGAATTATTTGGCCGAGGTTGGAGATTGTAGGTCGTAGGTTAGGTCGTGGGCAGGATTTTCTCTATCTTCTCTCGCATTGTCCCCGTGCGTCCGGAGCGAGGGATGCACCTGTGACGCAGTCGCGTTAGTTGCATCCATTCGCGCAAGCGCAACCTTCCACCGATGTATCTCTTTTTTCCAAATGCCCACGTGTCAATTTTAATAAGAGATAGCAGAATTTCTTTTCTCACAGAACACAACATTTGATGAAACTTGGTCGGAAAACGATGAGATGAAATGAGACCGCATCGTAACCATAACAATACATACACTTCGATCGGCAAGCGTCATAAAGCGCACAATGGGACGGCTGATTGGCTACTCGAACGGAAATTCGCGCTTGGAAAAACATCGTTGGGAAAATGATAAGACTATACCGGGCGCATAATGTTGTCGTGAGTGTCGAGGCGAAAAGATTTGCACTAGAGATATTGTTATCGCGCGAGGCTACAATGACGACCGCTGCGAAAGAGCGCCAGAGAAACAAAAAAGAAATACGTTAACTAGCACAATAGATCTCTATCTCTACTTTCTAGACATTTAGATGGTTCTGCATCTTACGTTTTAATAATATATTTAGTCGTTAATCCTTTTTTGCCTTACGTGTTTACACTGTTTCTTTTCTTTCTTTATACCTGTATAATTATTTGGGATTGAAACGGAAATCATATATACTATGTTTTATTAAATTTACATTTGTTTACTTATATTTACACTTGGAAAATATAACTTATTCATAATTAATTTGTGTAACACAAATAAATATAAAAAACAGGTATACACAATCAATTATAATAGCCGGATAAGAACAATAATACAATATGTAATCGCCGCGTACAATTTGCACTTTTCGATGTGCAATTATACGAAGAACGAACGAAAATCACGAAGAGTTTCAACGAAAAGAGCGCCTTCCGTGTTCCGGAATTTCTTCGTTCCGATCCCTTTTCGAGAATGCTCTTCTCGTTACGTGCAAAAGGCACCTCTCGAAAGGGTAAGAGAGCCAGTGTCGTCAGCATTTTCAGACACTCAGACTCCGTTACTCGAATAAGGTTTCTCTCTTCGTATCTTTCTATTTTTCTCCGTCTCGCACTTTCGTACCATTTCATTGTGATCAAGCTTCTCTATCACCTCCATGATCAGAGTGGGAGAGCAAACACTAAACGCATTTCATTCCTACGCGCTCCCCGCATAGGAGAAAGAGGCGTTTAGCTACGTATTTAATGAAAAAAGATCTCTAAATATCGTTTGAATTTTGCAAATTTTCATATTCAATTAGAATTTTGTTACTTGATTATTTTTACCAAAATATGATGACATCTCTTATTGTTAGTGCAAAAGAGACGATCTAAAAAGTCATAAAGTATTGATAAATTAGTAAACCGATATTTCCACAATGTTAAAATAACTGTTATTTTCTTTTTTTAGTATGTAATAATCATAAGATGTCTTCAAATAATTTTCGTCTGTAAAAAGATAAAAAAGAGGAAAATATTTCATTGAAATACGATTTTAGAGTTACGTGCAGAGTTGTGTGTACATCGGAACAATATTACGAACATTTAACTAAAAAGAATTATCATTTGAATGATTTAATCTATCACAAAATTGCATCATCTAAAATCGAGAAAATCATCTAAAATTCCGTAATCCTTCGCCAATCTACTTAATGTTTTGCGGCGACCGAAGGTTTCTGCAAATCCTCTTCGTTTTCTCGTTAAACGCACTGCCACGAGCTTTCGTCTAAAGTCGGTTTAAATAATTTAGCGGTCATTCTCTTTGAATGAAGTTCGATCCAGCTACGAGCTTTAAAGCTCTTTAACGCTTCGAAGTTCCATTCCATGTGTATTCATCACCGTAGAAAGTCGACGCGTCGTAGTGGTCGAAGTGCGATCGGTTCTTTAATGCACTTTGTCTGGCTTAAGAAGCAGCGTCCTTATCGAGTCTTCCCATTGTCCATCTATCGCACGGATGCTGCATTAAAGTCGTTATAAGTAATTCGAGTTTTCGTCAGACGTAATAAAATTGAACCGCTCGCGTCCGGCAACTGCGGAACTCTTTGTGACTTAATTAAAGTTCCACCGAACGCGCGCAAACGCCATTGCACGCGATCGTTCCATCGAGCAAGATTTATAATGAGCCCTCGTCGTTGAATTGCTTTCATTATTTCGTTCGACGGCGAGCTTTTGTGAGCGAAATAAAGCTTGATTTGCCTCTTTTTTGCTGATGCGTTCCATCACATTGACCGTTTTATGAAACGTCGAAACAAATCTAAAGATTCCTCTCGAGGCGTTATTCAACAGCTGGAAGGAGGCTAATGGGCTGCGCGAGGTTTTTATTAATATTATAGTTCGTATCGCGAAAAACATCAAGTTTTAGCGCCGAGAGAAGTTTGCATGTCGTACCGAGATACGATTCAATGCCGGATTTTCCGTCACGCGAGAACGTGACTTCGAACGACGTGGTGCAAGAAGACTGCCGTGCATACCAACGTGTTCGATGTAATTACGGTGCCTGCATAATTTCCACGCTGCGAAACAAGAACGAAAAAGAGAATGACATTGCGTTATATCGAATACATGCAATCTGTGATCCTCGCCTGTGATAATGCAAAACGGTGCCACATTACCCTCTTACGACGTGTCTAGGCTGAAATGTAGCGGCCGCTATGCAAATCGCGCGATTTTCGCTCAGCAGCGAGGGAAAGATTTTCGCGACATTATCATAATGCAATTTTTCGTAACAAAGCTACATCTTTGTATGCGTATATGTGCACTGTAAAACGAGAACTTATCCTCCTCACCTTCTCGCGAACAACCCCCGCGCAATTTACCATCGTGCAAATATGAAGGGATGCATCGGTTCGCCCCTCGGAAAGTCTTATGAATTACAAATTCATTTAACGGCATTACTCCCTCCCCCGTCTCTTTCCTCGGTAGGATTGCATCGCCTACGCTCGTAAACACGGTGACACCGAGCTCGTATATTATCCATGTTCCCTCTGTCACCCCTTTGACTAACCTCCGGCCCTCCGACCCGCCGGCCCTCCAGCGTGTTGGAGTACACGAGAGTTGTACCATTTGTTCGCGTATTTTTCGTTTCTCCTTAGCGCGCGACGAATCGGGACGAAGCGCGATCGCGGGTCGTAAAAATCTCACGACGACATTATGCGGAAAACTTGCAGCTACACCTGGAGAGAATATACCGTTGAAGTTTGCATGGCATCTTTTTTCGTAAATGCTTTGTTTGTGACAAGACAACATAACTTGAATAATAAATCAAATGAGTATTATATCAGCATTATTAAAATTCGCGTTATTAAATTAATTATAATTAACACTTTCGCAGCCGGTAATTTTTTCACCTTTCTAAAAAACTGGAAGCCGGATATAATAAACTTAATCCGTAAGCACGCGTGTGAGGGTCAAACTGACCCAGATAAAAGCTATAAATTTACTAAATATTACATAAAGAAATATTTTTAAAATATAGATTTCTTTTAATTTTTTTTTTTTTTTTCTAATGCTTGAAAATTACACAGGCCCACAAAAAAAAAAGTGTTTGGTACTGGGATGCGGACCCACATATCCCTATGTATTTTTCGACGCTGAATCCGAATCCGTAGTCAAAATTAGGGGTCAACGTGCAAATATTCGAGTAAATCGCAAAAAACCCCATTTTTCATGGTTTTTTGATATTCTCGTGAAAGTGGAAGGTGGAGCGACAAATTGGACCGCATATTCGGATTCAGCGTCAAAAAATACATGAAAATATGTACTTTGAAATTTTTTTTTTCCAACGCATTAATTCAGAAAAAACTTTGAAAAGTAAAAGATGGCCTAAAAAGCTAAAATTCAGTATAAATTTGATAAAATTTATTCAACAACCCCACAAAAAGAAATCGGTTGATACTGAGATGCAGAACCATGGTATCTTCATGTATTTTTCGACGCTGAATCCGAATCTACAGTCAGAATACGGGGTCAAAGGGCAAAAACTCGAGTGAAACACAAAAGACCTCTTTTTTCATGGTTTTTTCATGGTTTTTTCAACCAAACACTTTTTTTTTTTGTGGGCCTGTGTTATTATTTTATGTTTAAAACATGTCTCAGTAGTTTATAATTATTTATAAATAAAAATAAAAAATTTTGTTTATACATAAAAAATAAATAAATTTAAAAATGTAGGTCAAATTGACCCCCACGCGAGCACTTATCGTAGAAAAAAGTCACGCGAGCACTTACGAGTTCAATCTATAGCTGATTGCCGCAGAGCTCTGTCGTTAAAATAAGAATGAAGACTCTAAAATTTGTTTTAAAATATTATATTTATGACTATTTGTTGTTTAAAATTGAGGAATGTATCTGTTACAAATCCACACAAAAAATATCAAATTATGAACATGAGAAACGTTAAAATTAAAAACTTCAAAATTTATTATTTGTTATTTATAAAATAACTCATTAAAAAATAAAAAATTATTCATTAAATAACTTATTAAAATAATTCATTTTGATTAATTTGAACTTGAAATATAAAAACATGTATTACTACGTCAACGGCAACCAGCTACAGTTTATAAAAAAATGTCTACAGTTACCAATGCGTTAATTATATTCGTAACCATATAAAACATTTCGATCTCGACAATCTTCTCCTGTAATATAATAGAGAAATAATTTCGAGAGAAATAATAGTTACATCATTTTCTTTCACTTACGCATAAAATTTGTTAAGGCAGATTCGAACACACATTTCTAGATATTTAAGTGCAAATATTTTAATAATCAAATAATAAATAAATAATTAACGGTGCATTCTGAAATGTATTGACAGTACTAAAAATCTATAGCATACGTAACATGAACTATAGATTTTCAGTACTGTTATCAGTATATTTCGGAATGCACCATAAAAATATTTCCTCGAGCCATTTTTAACCAAAAGCAAAAACACATAAAAAATTGCGTAAATTGAACTGTATATGTAAATATTTTATTTAGTTATCTATCATATATCACATATAATCGTCATTAAAAAATTTTATTCCTTGATATTTCCAATCTTATCGCTACAACCAGATAATAATCATCTTTGAAATTTTATTTAATACAATTTAGAAATATATCGTTGTATTCAGTCCATGTTTGCCGTTTACCTTCCTCGCGTAAAAAAGAAAACTCGCGGAAGATCGCACTTCGAACGCGCGGATCAGTTTCACGAGAGAGAACAAAACAATATCGGAACTTGTCTAATATCTAGAGTTTTCTCAGACGCGATAAATCTACCCTCCCCCGTCTTCCCTATTTCCTTCGTTCTAGCACATAAACAAGCCATTTATTCGTTTCTTCGTTGTACTGCACTGTTACGGCCTCCGCCTCGACTAAACAAGGACGTTAAATGATCGTGAGTCGTAAAGCTTCGTTCCTTGTTGGTCGACTTTGCACGTTTCACCACCGCCTTTTTTCGTCGAGGGGATTTCCACGTGCAAGCGCACGCATGAGAAATTGTGCGTATCGCATTAAATCCACGCTGATATTTTTGTCTCGAGTATACCAGCACTTTGTAATTTTATATACGAATAACAAAAAGCGCGTGCGTTGACGGCTCTGACTATTAGAATCATACATCGTTCTACACACATAAAAGATTTTAACACTAAAAATATTACACACGGATATGAATGAAACTAATTGTAAGTATGCCGAAAGCACAATCTTTATGAAATCTTGTGTTTTTTCTATTCCAACTGAAGTCAAAGTTAAATATAACTCATTGTCAGGCAGACTTTGTACAAATTCGTCGTTGGGCAGACCAGAAAGCTCTAAGGGAATTCTTATTTACAATTACCTTTAAGTAGGCCGAATGGGACAGTTGACATGAAGTGACACTAACTTTAAATTCTCACGAATTCAAGAGTAGAGAGCAATTGCCAAATCTATATAAATGAATGCTTTCGATTTATCGGAAAGATGTATTTAATGAAATCAGGAAGAGATTAGAGAACAAACGGAATGTGGAATGAAAAGAAGCAGCAGTAAAATGACGGTGTAATGGACAAAATCGCGCTACTTACAAGACAAAGGTACGGATTAATTTAGAAAATAAATTATTCTCAACATGAAATTATCATGAAAAAACTTTCTCGCTCGCGTATTACCCTTTCTCATTCCTTTTGCAGTCGTTGTTTCCTTCTTCATAAGATAGAGAGATCTGCAAGGACATGAAATGCACTTTCGAAGCGGAACGAGATTCTTTGAGCAATTTATTTTTCAAACATAACGCTAATAACGTCATGCAATAGTAATGAAAAGCAGAATCAAAGAAGAACGCGTAAATTATTTTACGATAAGAGTTCCTCTTCTCTTTATTAAGAGTAAGCTGATCTAATTTTTTATTTATGTCGTCACATTCAATACGGTCAACTTAAATATAATTCCCATATAAATAGGAAAATTACGTGTTTTTAATCTTTCCTTTCTTTTGATTAATGATAAAATTTCAATTATATCTCTCAAAAGATGCTGTATGTAAAGTACTTTAAGATTCGAGTCATATATTTTCAAAACCTTTATAAAACAAATAAAAAAGTCATACAGTAAAAAGTTATATAGTATAGAAAAATCACACATTAATATTATTGGAGCACTAAGATCTGCTATAACCGTCAGTGGCCTATCTCGAATTTGAATTGTTTTAAACATATCGCAGTCTAGTCAATATACATTTTTATGTATAAATAAAAAAGTATTATCAAAAATGTAAGCTTTCTTGTTAGAAAGAATAATAACAGAACTAATTTGAAGATATACAATATTTTTCAAATTAAAATTAGCTTTGTATTCACCTCGTAAGATATATACTTGAAACTTAAGATAAATATGTCCAAATTCTTTCAAAATCTTTATACAAACTTGTATATACATATATGTATACAAAGTAAGATTATATAAATAAATAAGTTAACATTTGCATTATGAACAATTCTAATAAACTATTTCCTATTTTTTGCTATTGGTCTTATAAACATTATTAGTTAAATATTATTCGCACGAATAAATTTTCAAATTACCGTATTCGACCGAACGCTGGTAATTAATTTCCGTTTCTTCATGTTTGCGTACCGAAGATTCCTTCCAGCCCGTTACGCTGACGATGCAACGGTATTGGCCTGTATCGATAGGACTCAATGTAAGAAAGAGAGAGAGTGGCAAAAGAGAAAGAACCGAACGTAAAGCGAGAAGAGATGCAGCAAATTCTCGGCAGAGTAAAATAATATTTTCTTTGAAATTGACTGCGTCACTAAGGGCCAGTTTTCTCCGGATAACAGTTTTTTCTTCGCGAAAAGAGGTGGAGAGAACACGATATTAATCACGGTTCAGTAGCTCAAACATCTGAAATGCCCGCGACGAGAAATGCCGAGCCAATCGGGTTGAAAGCATCCCCATTGGACAAGATGATTCCCACTGGTCCTCGATGTTCGACGATGCGTCTACGTTAAAGTAGGTATTACGCGTGCATCCACACATACATAGATTCGGAGTATTACACGTATAATTCGAGCCAATTACATATTAGTCAGGATATATCAAACCTGCACATGAACAATTTCGCGACGCGTAATTCGTGAATGTCGTTTACTTATGGTCTAACGATAGTTTAAGATTATTCATTTCTATATGTTCGAGAAATGCAATAAATAAATACACACATTTATAATGACTATTATATGTCATGTAATCTTGCATTATTTTTTCACATTTATTATCTTATCGCCAAGTTTACTGAGTGTGGAAAAGGGTGGTGGTTTGTTGGATAATAATCATATGAGCATTGATCGACAAAAATAATAGTCCATAAAGCGCGCTGACGCTGCAAAATAATGTATGTGCAACAAAATGGTTTTGTTTTATCATGTTTGAGATTGTTTCTTTCTGCGCGTTTCAAGGGTCGATGAACATTGGTTAGTCAAAAAAGTTGTAAAGCAGAATAAAACACCATCGAATACGTTAAATTAAGAAGCAAAAATTAAGAAACATAATTTTAACATAATAGAATATAATCAAATATGTTTAATAAAAAGACAAAGTGTTCCAAAACATAATGTAATATCAAAAGAATGTGATTTAAATGAGAAGAAAAAATTAAAATATTATCGGGCTCGACTTTGAAGGAAAGAGCGTTCTTAAAAGATTTATTGCTGTTAAAAGATATCTTTAACGTATTTAAAAAATTTGATTTCTATTTAAAACAAAAATGCATTTATTTTAACAATTTTGTCCTATTAATGTAGACTTTTTCACCTCTTCTGGTAGAATTTCAAATAAACGATAACAATACGAGAAAAAACTAAAAACATAATGAAAAATATAATGAGAATGAGATAGTTAGCAAAATGATACGTAAATATTATTCATAAAACAAAAATTATGAAAAATAATGGTACGCAAATATTATGTCTAAATGCATGACGACGAAATTAAACGCATGGAAACACACTAAGGGAGTTAATTATCTCCAACGGAATATAAACGCCATTCGCGAAATAAAACTCGCATAAATTTATGATACTGTGTGTGTATAGGCGAATCTGCTGGCAAACAAATAAAAGGTACTCGACGACGTAATGAGAATAATGATCTTCGCCAAGTTCATTGGAAAGAGTGTGGAAAAAGCTAGCGGTTGACTCGGGAAGATCTCTAGGAATATAGATAATAAATTGGTCTGTTAGGGGTGATCCCCTCGTTTGCGGCGTCGCGTGTATCTCGTAGAAACGTGGACGAGGCGCGACCGACCACATATTTCAACTTGTTCCCTGGTTGTGTTATGACAGTCTGAGTAATGGGCAAAAGAGTACGACGCGGCTACGGCACCTCGAGCTCCTATAGCGATAATAAAGCCTGGCGTTCCCCAAGCAATAAAGATCCGCTATGCAAATTCACCCGCATATTTTTCTATAATGGTATATTGCGCCTGCCGCCTGCTACACGCCAGGCGCACTCTTGAGAGACTCGATGAATTAATCCCTTGGGAATGGATGCCCAGAGTGTGCGATAAGGATGCTGCGGGTCGAAAACGTTTGTGATTGTAAGGTTTCTCTTGTGAAGAACGCCCGAAAAAACATGATAGAATACGTTACATTGACATACCAATGTATTAATGTTACATTAGGGCACTCTTTCATTCTGCGGCAATGATGTAATCTTTAAATGATTCAAGATTCTAACTGAAAAATTGCAGTCGTTAAAACAAGATACTTATGGGTTGTATATATTTATAACAAGATTCGCAATTATCTGACAGAGATCTCTTTTATTCTATTATGCAACTGCACACAAATACATTTGTAAAATAAACCGCATTGTAAGCGTCGGACTGAATAGTATTCGTTAACAATTCACAATCGTACAAATAGTATTAAAAATACAGGAGTCATTATTTACTAAGAAGTCATTATTTTCCTCTTACATACAATTTCTTTCTATTTTTTTGAAAAATTATTTATAAACACTTATTCTCGTGTATTAATATTACTTTTATCCTACTTTTTAAACAATAAAAATTTATATATTTTATACTTAAAAATTTATATATTTTTCCATTGAAATATGGAAGTTACTTAATATATTTCAATGTTATGTTTAACATATGATATAATATATGATATAATGTTTAATATATGATATAAAATTCTTCCATATAACTTTGATGTCATTATTTAAAAATTAATCGAATAATATTCAAACATTATTTCATGATTGATATAGCAATAATTAAAATTAATTTTGTTATAATTTTATTTTATAATCGATAGTTAAATGCAAAATAGAGATGCCATCCTATTGACGTGCAATGTTCAAATGTTATATTGAAGGTCGTATTTTCTAATTGTAAATAATCTCGCATCTGAGAGTGATAAATGGCTCGTTTTGTAACTTCTAAAACTTGTAAAACTATACAGAATGTGTGGAAGTTGAATGACCTGATAGAATGTGTTACAAGTAGATTGCGGCATTCAATGTAACATTTGAGAGTTGCGCTTTGCGAAACATCTTATTAATCGTTAACACGGTGACACGACCAACCACTTCGCTTAGAACCACACAAATACGAAGAGCGAAGAGCTTTCACGAGCGAGGTTGAGTCTCGGAAGTGCCCGATTTTACGCGGAATAGCCATTCGCAGTTTGGGTTAGGGAGGTGTAATTTATCATGCAGTGACTAGTTCGTCGTCTGTCTTCCAATCTCGATCACAAAATAATTCCACAATCGATGAATGATATTACAATATAAAAGCAAATTTAAGTGGAAGATAGATGAAGATGGACGATTTATGATTGTTATTTTAATTGAATTTAATGTTTCATTAAAAAAATTATAACAAATTTACATATTGGTATATTTTTGTAGAATAAAAATAAAAATAAAATTGTAATAAATATTATATTTACCAATTCTGTGTGTGTGTGTGTGTGTGTGTGTGTGTGTGTGTGTGTGTGTGTGTGTGTGTGTGTGTGTGTGTGTGTGTGTGTGTGTGTTATGCAATTGCAGTGTAATTGTAATATTCATTATTAAATAGTTTGCATGGGACACAAATAGAAAACTGATATAAACGAAAATACACGGATTGGGAAACAAACACGATAAGACATTAATTAATAATAATCAGATGCGATATTGGATAAAAAAGTACATTCGAAAATAATGAGCACTTGTTATCTGTGTAAAGCATAATGTCTGCATAAAATCACAAGGTCGAATATGCGAATGCCACAAAGTCCTTTGCCGCTGCAATTTATCAGGCAGTTTGACGTGTCTATTAACCTCTCTCTTCCCCAGTAGACCCTAATTTCCGATAGCGGCACACGGTCTTTCTCTGACACCCACCCAGTTCTGATAGCCTCTCTCCGCTTTTTCAACCCTCAGTAGGTAAGTAATGTCGGCAGCCCTTCCGCTGCCACGAGAAATCCTTCTGCCTTCTTAATAACCACTTTTCTCATCACTCTGTTGTGCAAACAAAGGCTGCGGGGACGCCCATAGAGAATTGTCCCTTTCCACTCATCACTGCCTTCGAATTTGCAGCTTTCTTATTCAATATGGTACGAATTTTATTCTTCAGCCATATAGAAACTAGCAGGGTTGTATGAAATTTAGTACTCCGAAATAGAAATACAGTCATACAGTTATATAATAAAAGATCTGATCTTGCGTAGAGATGCTTTTTAGTCGCGCAGTCATTTAAATGCAAATACATTAAAAATCAGTATTACATGATGTAGATTGTAGATATAACTACATGCAACTAACTTTTTGACATCACTAATATTGATATATGTGTGTTTTGTCGTACGGTCGAACAATATAAATATTTATTATATAACAATAATTGCAGCATTAATTTACTGAAACTTTTGTTTTTAATAGGCTAGTTTTAAAATGTTAGTATTATTTTTTCTACATTATATACCGATTATCAATCGCGTCAATAATCTTCACAAATTTCGTTTTATTTGGCAGGATATCTGACGTCTATTTTATCATAAATTAAACTTAAAAACTTCTAAAGAACTTTTACAGTAGCTTTTATGAATGCCACAGCATGTTTGAATAGCGTTTGAAGCGCAAATGTATTCAAACCATTCGCCACTTTTTTCTTTTTCATGTCGCATTTCCAATCTCGAAATAACATTATGGATCGCCTACTCACGTCATCCGTTTCTTATTCGCGGCCAGAATACTACATTGAATCGAGATTCAGGAGTCGGCGCCGCCCTACGCGTAGAAAGCATTCATCTGGCGCGTTTATCGATCGACCTTCTCTTGCTTCAAGAATTCATTGCTGTACGTTTGCAGCTAAAATAAACTGGTAGTTATATGGACGTTGATAAAAGTTAGTGTTTTATCCGCATTATGACGCAGTTGAATTAACTTTATTGTCTTGTGTCAATTCAGATAATAGCAGTAATAAAGTCAATTCAGATAACAGCAATGATAAATTCGATCAAAAAATTTTTGCTATCTTGGCATTACATCTATCACCGCAAAGTTCCTCATTATCGAATAAATTTAATTATTTATCACGCGCACGCCCTTCTCATTCCCCACACCCACATACAAATCACAATATGAAGTATTTCTTAAAATATATTACATTATTGTAATTATTTGTAACGTATAATTTGTAAAATTATAACTATGTGTAAAAAATATGCTTTTCATTTTTATTATTAAAGAAAAACACTTAGTTTAGTTATCATACCTCGTCGTTGACATTCAAAGCTTGATATTTTCTTCAATTTATGAAAAAAAAATTAGCGAGTCATTCGATTTAATGGAAACCGCCTGTCGTACAGGTAGTAGTTGTAAAAAAAATGTCTTTTGGGTCTTTTGGACAATATCTTGTCCAAGAGAAAAGTTTAAAATAGCGATGTCAAAGATTCAAACATATCCTCGCTCTTCTCGTCTTATCGAAAAGACATCCATTTGTCTTCGTGTCTAGCCGGAAGATCGATCGATCGTCATAGCATCAAGCTCATGCTAATCCGAAATAACTTTATATCGACATTTTGACAAGGGTATAATGTCAACACGTATCATTAAAAAAACTCCTATAAAAGTACGACTGATAGTTTACATATCCCATGGGAAGACACGATTTCATGTAACTGCGACATTGTGATGTATTACCATTAGTACATCGATTATAGTAATAAATATAAATGACTCGTAATATTTAATTAACACAGATAGACGTGCATTGTATATTTTTCGATGTGTCGGGAATAATAATGACAATAAGCATCGTTATTGTTTGAACGGCAGATTGTTCTTGTTCTACGAAACAAAAGCTCGGCAAGTAATTGCGGCAAATTAATGGGATTGAGTATAAACTTCAGGATGTACGGGACAGTTTTCATTTATGATTCGCATTTCATTATTCCAGTCGACCTTTCAATGGGCACCGCACCCGTCACGAGTGAAATAATATTCATCAGATTTTGGAAGTTATATTTGCAATTCCACGGCACAACGTCGGAGTTTTTGTCCTGGACAATCGTACACCTGCATTTTTATCGCGCGACGATGCTTTCGAGTACAACAAATATTTACGACGCGATTCATAAAATTGACCGGTAGTCAGTGACAGGATCGACCGTCCTCGATTTTAGCTGCCGCGCGGTTGCTCGTAACAGATTTTTTTGCTATGATTTTTGTGTCTGTGCCCAATGATAAACCAACTTCTATCTCTTCTCTCTTTCTCTCTCTTCCTCTATCGTAAAAAAATACAGGTGGTTAAAATATGAATTGCAAAATTCAGCGCTATACGATGAAAGATCGCGCAATCGATCATGCATATTGATTTACAATGTTCACCGGTTCGTATTTCAGATATCTCTACAAAACGAGGTAAATCCAATAATTTATATGTCGAAATATCGCCGACAGTTCAGCACAATATAAATTAATAAAACATGAACAGCGTGGTCTCGATCTCTCTTTTATGTAGAGAAAATTGTGCATATGGCTAATAGGATGTACGGATCTAATAGGATGTCATGTAATGCTTATATATTGTTCCATCTTTTATAGCTTTTTATAGAAAATAAGACAATGATAGGAACACGTTCTACCTAATCGAATAATTCCTGATAAGCTAGAATTTTACAAATTAGCAAGATAAAATGCTCGAATTTCAAACAAGTTATTACATTAAAACGGAAGAATATATTAACAAAAAATATTTTCATTGTAGAATCTATTCAGTGAAATATTCTAGACTCTTCTAATTTAAAACTGTATCAACAGCTATTTAACTAATTTTAACTAATTTTCTTTACCTTTATTTTTAATCGATATGATTAAACTTCGCAAAATTGCAAAACAATCGTAAGATTCAAATACATCTGTGTGATGTAATAAGAAAAGCGATAATATTGGTGATAAAAGCATTCCTTGTTGGTTTGCACCTACGACATCAATGTTTGAAATTGAACGCCGGCGGTAGATTAAAAATCTTGTTGACGTCGCGGCATCGTTTTTCACAGTGGTACGACGTCGATAAAACAAACTGGGGAAGAAGTAGCCTTTGGGCAGGATGAAACAGATTTTTCTCCACCGATATTTTCTCAAGAACGAAGGGGAATACAAAGGATGAAGCAATGATTATGAGAGAAATAAAACATGAATGGACCGATATTCACTTTGATAATGAAAGTTGTAATTGTTAAAATTAGTATATAAAATATTTGAGACTCGCTATATATGTATATTGAGATATCAACTTTTTTGTAAGAAGTATAAAAGCAATGAATGAATATAAAATATTTGTTTGCTTTTTTATTTCTTTACCTATTCATATAATTAAATTTTAAAGTTATTTTAATAGTTTTCTTTGTACAAAATAATTTTTATATACATTTGGACATTTATATATGAGCATTCTGTAAATATGAGTAAAAACGATTCGATATCGATTACACTTCGTTGTACTTTTATATCTTGCTAAAATAGTTAACAAGTGTAAAGAGAGATTGCGTTATTTAGTGGTCGAAAATTCTTGAAAGTTTCGTAAGGTCCGTAATTTTAAGAACATTTGATGATATAATACACTGATATTATCGCGGTAATGTTGAATCTTTAATTTTAATCTTTAGTTAGTCCTGTTTAATCTCAAAAGAAGCAATAAATGGAAAGATGGAAAGAAAATTATCTGTCATTTCCGCAATTTGCTTTGTAAAATGTTTATCTTCTGTACCAAGTTGATGGATATTGATCAACAAGCGTTTTCTTTATTTCATATACACCACAATGTGTATCGTAAATTATATCCTTTTAATAGTGTCTATTTTTGTTGTCAAATTGTAAAATATCAACTAATGTATCGGCTATAGAGAAAGTTGCGGCTAGTAATGCAAGAGTATCTTACTATTAAACTGTTCTCATTAACACAGAGATATACTTGATATCTTTGACTATATAAGTATGGACTGCCAGTTGCTGTATTCACCCTGGTTGTCAAAAAGTGGCAACATCACTAACCAAGAACTAAAAAATTAGATATAACCTGTGCACACTGAATTGGCTTTCGAATAGTTGCGCTGCAAGTTGCGTCTAGCACAAAGATCTAGCAGTTCGAGAAGGAAAGACGTTTCTTCGACGTGTAAGTATTTTTGGAAATCTGACGCAATAGCTTTGTCATTTATACACTAAGAAAAATGGTCTGATTACATGAACAAGACATATCTGATAGAATGCATTCTGGTGAGACGAAAAGAATTTCTGGTTATCGTAATTGGACTGAATTTTTTGTAACTAGAACGTTTGATAGACTTAACTATAAGGATTTGAGATTAGTATTTTCCAGTTGAATTAATAAAACTTCTAGTTACAAAGGAACGTGCAACCAGAATTCTGGTTAACGTTACCTGCAGCGCACTCTAGCAGTTTTATTATTGTGCGAGTTCGGCAAATATTAACAAGAAATTCTGGTATATTTAACAGGAAAAAATTAATCATGTTCAACTGGTAATTCCTAAAAGAATTTTGATTCGTTCATTTTCCAACAGATTGGTTGAATCTAACAGAATTCCAATTAATGCAATTAGATTTTTTTTCAGTGTAATCAATTCTAAATTAAAAATAAAGAATATAAAGTATAATATAAAGTAATATTTGATAAAGGTACAATTTGTGGTTAAGATAGCTGATTTAAATTTCGCGCGGATTGTGATTAACCAAAAACCGTTACACTTGGGAACACTTCTCGCTTGATTTTACTAGAGGATATGCAGCCTACTGACAGTCCATACTTATATAGTCAAAGCTTGATATATTTTGAACTCATTAAGTTCAACTATTTTATTGTTACGAGTAGTACAATAGCAAGCTAAATAAAACTTGTATCGAAGGAATTCAAAGAGGAACTTTTGATAGATTTAAGAGAATGCTGGAGTCATTTGTATTACCGACCAAACGCATTTCGTATTTCTCGGTTTTTTTCGCTTTCCCCTTATACAAAATAAAAAATCCTTCTCCAAAATGAGAAAAATACCTAAATAAATGTAGGAAGGTATCAAACGATATAAAAAATCAAAAAGAAATGTACGTATACTCTGTATATACACTCAAATTATACTTTACTGTTTATTTCTTTTCTAAGTTTCAAAATCATAGATTAAAAGTTTTATAATTTTTTTATATGCTATTCAAATGTAGACACAGATACTTACAGTTTGAATACATACTTAGAATTATTTATATCAAGCAAATAAATAACTTAGATGGTAACAGGAAACTGTAATTCAAAAACTGTTTTTGGTTTGTCATATCGTTTTACATCTTCTTACATTTATTTGCGTATTTCCTCTTATTTTGGAAAAGGATTTTTTATTTTATGTAAGGAAAGCGAAAAAACAGAAAAATACGAAATGCGTTCGGTCACTAATATAGACGATTCCAGCATCCTTTTAAGTAAATAGACTTAAGTTCGTAGATTTCGAAAGGTTAGGTTTTCACATCATAAAAGAGCAGCAGTATATTGCGAAGAGAAATTGTCGCGGTGATTTAGAACTCGCTCAAATAAAGTCCGTTATGTCATACGTCCGCGGGGCGCGGACCAGGCGTATAACGCTACAGTGCGGCGCGGCGCGGCGCGGCGCGGCGCGGCGCGGGCGTCAGAATCGACGTATAACGGGATCGAGTTTTATGCAGACACTTCGCTGGTAGGATGCTTCGGGATAATGGCGAAACTTTGCACGCGACCGATGCCTCGTTGCCGTAAGGCGAAGCTGCTCGTTGTATCGCCATCGTAACGTACGTCGCGTCGGTTGTCTCGTTCATCGCATTCTCGCGCCAATATATGAGGCGTTATCGAGACTAGGGTTTGATACCGTTAACTAAGTTGCACTCGACTTGATTATAATGACTTGTCTTCAAAGCGGACTACCCGAGGGCCGTCGTATCTGCGAACGGGCGCGATACGCTCTCAAAGGAACTCTCCTCTACTCACCTCTACCACGGTCGCCATCAACCTCGTTCATATCCCTACGCAATTATCGCGATCACTCGCATGTTGCACACATGCGGTCCCGTAATCCGTGCATCGAGATAACGAAATCTATTGCAGCAATAAAGTAACGATTAATAATTAAAACATTAATGCTCTATTGTTTCAAACGTTTTCACTTATTCATTACCTTGATAATAACTAGCTTTCTTCAGTACATTTTACAGCTACAATCAGTATTCAATATTCTAATACACAAAGAGTCACTATGGTGAATATTTTATGTTTAAAACTTATTTTTAATGACAAACATTACTCGCTCGTCCTTTTACATTAATGTAAAAAGTTATAATGAGAATAACAGTAAAATATCGAAAAATCTCATTTTACTTATTTATTTTATCATATTTGTTGAATAGAAGTAATTACACAGAACACGTTAATCTTCTTGCTTTCATGGCTGTAATTAGTATCGTTATCATTGTTTGTGCTTTTGTGAGATATAATTATATATTTCCCATTCTTTGTGCTTTGAACGTGGCTTGTATCTTCTGTATTGCATAATGTGTTCTGTTACCACAGACGACATCTCATTGAAAAATAAATATATCTCTGTTTTTGTCGTTCTATATTCTTTTACTTTATAAAGGTTTTTCATGGTATATCCTGAAAACGGAATACGCGCATTCCCATCTGGGAACTACGTGTTTAATTTAGTCGTACATTCTGATGTAAAAATGCATAACGAACGAAAGTGTGCGTGTCAGTCGTTTGTAACATTTTCTTTTTTTTTTTATTTTTTTTATCGCGACAGGAATAAAAATTTCCATTTTGACTCGGAAGCTTGAAGAACGATGCATTGCTGAAGTGGAGAAGTGTAAACCGTGTAAGAGCTGTGTTTACATACACAACAATCAACGTCAACGAGATATAAAAATGATTTTGAACACAGAATATAGAAACAGACTAAAGAAATAAACTCGCCAGAGACCTATAATAAAGCTATACCGTTGCAGTTTTCTGAAACACATGTGTTATCAAGAAAAATAATAATTACTAGTTAATAAGCGTGACGATTTTTTCTCAGAGATAATTCAATAGATAATTTATTTAAGTAAACATTTAATTTTATTTTGATGAAAGAATTATATATATATATATATATATATATATATGCTTATATAAATATATAAGCTTTAAATATAAGCAATTTTTCGCAACAAATTCTTTACATTAAATTAATTTCATTCTCTTTAGAAGGACCAAAACACTCATAGTCAAAAAACGTCGCGATTCGCGATATATGAATTTAAATTAAAAATTGGCCAGTTGTGTCGAAACAAATCTCTTCTGTGGTTTAAATATAAGCAGATAATAGAATAAATTCTCTTCTTTTATTAATTCCTAATAGATTTTGTTTTAATAGAAATCTAATTCCAGTACCTATAAATTGTCGTAATATTTTATATCTCAAACATGGATAAATATAATATAAAATAATAAATTTTACTTAATTTTTCATTAAGAAAAAATCAATGTTAAAATTATCACAAAAGTTGCTCCATTAATAGTTATTGCAGTAAGTCCGGAAACCCGTTTATACATACTTTAGCATATTCAGAATACATTTCGCTAACAGACAGACGTAATTATTACATTACTTTTTGCTTCATACGAAATATGTGTTTAGCATTCGCTTCACATTTACTTTGTTTTGGACAATTCCTTAGGAACACGAACCAATTATGGTTCGTTGACATTTCTTCTCGCGTAAAGTTTGCGAGCATGCCGTTTTATGTTGCTCGAACATTATTCAATAAACTTTCGCATGATTATTGAACAAACTCTTGTCGAACATGAATCGTTTGTACAGGTACTAGAAGGAATTGCTTTTTGGTTCACGAGTTAGGCCGCGACATGCAACTTCCAAGAGCACCGCGTCGAAGGAAAATTTTGCCGACGACATCGTTGTCGACTTGAAACTTTTTCCGGTGGCCGACGACGGTAAGAAACGTCGGGACGATTTATCGGTGGGCTTTAGAACTCGTTATTATCCTCTTACACTACTTCGATTCCACTCTGCTATCGGTGTAGTAATGATAACGAGGAAGACGGACGCGTACCGTTTCTGATACCTTATTAGTTGTCGTTTTTTCCTCTTCTTGACAATTACTCGACATATTTTTCGCGAACAATCATCGTTAGGTTGCTACCGATCAATGCAACACAATTCATCGTAATTTCAAAAGTGTTTTATTCGTTGTTACGTAAATTCGTTTTATCCCATTGTGACAAAATTGTTTTTTTTTTTTAAATAAAGTAGGTAATGTCAAACTTATATAAAAACATATAAGTTCTTATTTCGTGTAATAATTGTACTAATTGTAAGTTATTTGCATGTCAATTGTGAATTAAATATCTATCTATTATATTATATGTCTATCCAAAATAATAAAATATTATAACAAAATAATCGTTCTCTTTCATTATATTAATCTTTGATCGTATATAGAATTAATCCAATTTAAAATTAATATAAACATAATAACAACAGCAATAATAATAATAATAATAACAAATAATAATAATAAATAATAATAATAATAAACATTTTGTTGGCATAGAATAATACAAGTCTCATTTAAGTGTCATTAATTAAACATTTACGCTTAGGTACATTATATCCAGAGTTTTTGGCTTATGTACATCTAAAGACTTTAATATCCGCATAAACAATAGAATCGGCGATTAGTGCCTAAATGCGCTACGCCAACACAAATGCGTTAATTACCTCTTACGTAATTTGGCTGGAATAGCCATTCATTCTCGCCGTTTTTAATCGAGCTTAATGAATTTAGATCTTCCGACGCAGAATTGATGCGTCCGCGCTATATCCACCATTATACTTCCTGGCTAAATCCAGACGAGTAATTAACGAGCTAGCAATTAACTCCGCCGATGTTTCGATCGATCCGATACCGCTGATACATACCGTTCATACATGTACGTGCTCATCTTACGCAAGCGTGTACGCGCGTGAACGCAGACTGTACAATAAAGTGCAGCAACTTTCGTCGGAGTAACATTATCTCTCTGAATAACTTTGAACTTTATATGAACAGTACAGTAATTTGCATTTAAGCAAGTTTTTCTTATATCTTCTATGAAACTTTCCCCTAGAAATTAACCATTACTTCACTCGTTTTATTAAAGTCGGCAAAAAGTTTAATCGGCTTGAATATTAAAATTATTTTATGTAAAAATATATTTTGTAAAATATTTTTAAGTTTCAAGAATATAGATAGATTACAAACCCTGCTCTTAAGCCACAGTTTTAATTAAATATTATTACAACAAAATTTTAACTTCAAGCTTAATTGTTATTTAATTATATTTAGTTTTGAAATTTATGGAAAATATAAAGATGTACAATAGATAAACATCTTCCAACAAAGTTTCTCTAAAGAGAAGTTACAGTGCAGTGCGAAGTTGCGCGGCAGGTTTGGTACTCCGTACATATCCACTGAACGCTCGCCGAAGAAACCGGTGCGGCGACGAGAAACGTGATTTCTCGCGATCTGTGTCCATTGTGCCCGGGATGCCATTGTGAGAGCTTCCAGCTCGTATGAGTCTATCTTCCTAGTGCTTTTTCCGCATAGTACACGCGCCGGTACGCGTACCACATGCGGGATGTTTTTGATTCGACGCTACCCGGCGAGGAAACTGGTTCTGAAGAAAGTACGACAAAAATGCACCATGGTATTTCACCGCGTAGTTCGTCAATTTCTACTTTTATATATAGCTCCTGAATTGTGAATTAAGTTCACAATCATTTCGCGTGTTGCAAATCATTTTCAGAATCAATTCTGCGCGATGACAAATCCACAGAGGGATGAAATAAGAAAATTATTCAACAATATTAACGTATCATTATTGAGACTCTTTTTATATATTCTCTTTTATAATATCGAATTCCCCAGGACACTCTGCAGATAATCGTGTACATAGCGATACAATCGTATGTGTATACGTATATATAGAGATACATACGCGTATAGAAAGGAAATTTTGTTCTTTTGCGAGAAAATGAAAGACAGAAGGGAGAGGAGGAGAGATGGGAGGGAGAGGGGAGAGAGAGAGAGAGAGAACAGAGAGACGAGAAAAGAAAAGGAAGCGAGGGTACGGCAGCAGCCGCTAGAGACCGGATATCCCGTCGACCGACCTGTCTGTCTCGGCTTAAAACTTTTATACACTCAGTGTGCACACTTGTGTAGTTTCTGACGTATTCGAGCGGCTTCAGCGAGTACTTCGCGTGAGCGCAACGTTTCGGTAACGAAACGATCCATGACATTGATGTTTCACGATGTGCCAACAGAATATAATATTATCTCATATTTGAAACGTCGAGCTATTATATATGTGTAAAACAAAACATGTAATATCCGGGTTAATGTAAAATTAACATTGATAACATGCAGAGTTGGGCATAATCGATTACGTTTGGTAATCAATTACTTAAACAATTCCTGTAATCTTAATTACAAAGTAATCGATTACTTTCGTAATCATGATTACTGGTAATCATAATGTCCGATTACTAAGTAATCCAAATTACTTAGTAATCAGACAGTATGATTATCGATAATCATGATTACGAAAGTAATCGATGTAATTAAGATTACAGGAATTGTTTAAGTAATTGATTACACAGGACCACAAAAAATTTTTTGGTAATTCACGTAACTCTAATTAGAGTAGGTTTTTGGTCACAAAAAACAATGCCGCTGCCCAAATTGTTCCATCACGTCAGGTCTTAAAGTTATTTTGAATTTTAAGATGAGAAATCAGCGATTTTTAGGGAAAAGCTGTGGTTCATTATAGGTAACGCTAGATCCACTTCAACACAAAATTAACGCTGCTTTTAGCATAATGTGAGAAGCAGCAATTTAACTGCACATTTTTTATACAACTAAGAAATGATTCAAAATATCGTCATATTCCACAAGATATTTTTTGGCTGAACACATTTTTGCTATTAAAATGTCAAAATTGTAATGTAACTTATTAAAATAAAAATTTTAAATGGTAACAAGTAACACGCAGTCATCCTCACTTCTATTATAGAGTAAAATCAATACTCTTTCTCTATAAATTTTAACACATTTAATAAATACGTGTATAAATTGTGTTTAACATATTTTTAAAATTATTTTAATAATTTTTATAATCATTTTAAATAATTTTATATTTGTTAAGTTCAGTTAACAAAGCAGACATGTGTTTAATTTACAAATGAATGTGTTGATTACTTAACACAAAAACTTTATATATCCAGCAATTTTTTTCGGGAAAGGGGGATCTTATAGATGCTTGTTGGCATCAAATCTATTAAATTGCTCGTCAATTTAACATGTGAATTAATTCCGACAAGACCGATTCAAGATCAATTTTTTTCGGGGGAGGGATTCAAGATCAATTTTTTTCGGGGAAGGGGGATCTTATAGATGCTTGTTGGCATCAAATCTATTAAATTGCTCGTCAATTTAACATGTGAATTAATTCCGACAAGACCGTTTCAAGACCGATGAATATGCGGCGCGCAGTTCGCATGAATAGGAAATTCACAAAAATTATTATTACGCACCAAGATCCGCGGTTGACCGACATTTGGCCTATTCTCATTTACACTTGACAATTTCGTCGGTCCTAATCTTATTATTATTTAACCAGCAAATTTTTTCACAAAAGTACACAAATTTTCCAACAGTGTAATTGTGAGTATAATCGTGTCAGATTACAATTACAATTACTGTAATCGGGAATCTCCTGTGATTACAGATTACTTATTGTAATCGTAATCACTGTATAGACGATTATCGATTACTAAAATGTAATCGTAATCGGTCAATCTTACGATTACATTACCTGTAATCGTGTAATCGGTAATCGATTACAAAATGCCCAACTCTGATAACATGTATGTTAATATTTGTAATTCAAAGAATTTATTGTATTCGACGTAATGACATACCAGACTAACATTCAAGAGAGTTACTAAAATAATTAATACCTTGTTAGAGAGTTTCTTGTCACCTATTTAACCAACTGAATAATATTAGGTACTTTAAATATACTACTTTTGTAAACTACTGTTTCATATTTTTAACAGCTGGAAATATTTTTTTTTCTTCTTGTGATTTTATGCGTAATTTCTTAATATAAACAGCGTTAATAATAATAATATTAGTACATTAAAACTTTCCGAATGAGAAAAAACTTTTTCATTCACTTTATTTATGCGTTACTCGTGCACGCCATATACGTATTTATACATGCATATCGTATTGTTACGAGTTCGTATTTTTACTCTTGTATTTGAATATGGCGTATTTCTATCTGACTGAGCCGATGTTCATTAGATGTGTTGTTTTAACGACGTATTTTCAACGTCGCAGCTAGGCATTCCATGTACCACGAGTATGACTTTTCAATATGATGTGCCGTGGGAAACGCGGTTGCATTGGATTTTATTTTACGCTTCACGTTTCCAGTTCGCGTTTCTCTCGATCAATAGTGAAGCTCGTACGCAAAGTTTAGAGGTACAAAAGATTTGCCAGCGCATGATAGTAGGCTACAAATTATTTACATTGCGACACAACACCGTTTTGATCCTATTCAAAATATTTTTGTAAAGCATTTTTAATTTGGTTCGCGCACCCTGAATATATCAATCTCGGTAGATATTGAAAACTATGAAAAATTACCTTTACTGTTTCGTCATAAAAACTAAGTAGCAGTTTATTTATTTCTGTTATAAATATCTTCACAACATATAAATTTTTAAAATATTATATCCTTATATTAGCAAAATAATAAATTAGAAACAGATGTTGTGTGAATCCGAACATAATTTAGTTTTTGTCTATGATTGATCCATACATTTAACTATGTGTGAAAAGTAAACTTTTTGCGGTAAGCAGGATAGGTCCGCATGTATTTTCGCGGGAGATATATATAAAAAACTGTTGACTATGTATAAATCAAAAATACGTGCGAGTTGCATTTACTTCACTGTATGTAAAATCCATAGACATAGTATAACTAGACCGAGCGTGCGGCCGCCAGCCTGGGCGACACGTGCGAGAGAGAGAACTGTCGAGCCTGGGCTTCTCTCTCTGTCTAACAGAAGAAAGTGGGAGACGCATCTGCTCGAAGTGGGGGACGCGTCTGCTCGAAGTGGGGGACGCCGCGTCCCCCACTTCGAGCAGACGCGTCTCCCACTTTCTTCTGTTAGACAGAGAGAGAAGCCCAGGCTCGACAGTTCTCTCTCTCGCAAGTGCGGGCTATAGCTATCCTTTGTTAGCATATGGCACGCTCGGTCTAGTTATACTATGTCTATGGTAAAATCAAAGGCGTCAATAAAAAGTGATTTTTGGCGCATTAAATGAAATAAAGGGACAAATGGGATTCCTACTGTTCGTGTGGTGAAATCTTTCGTTTGTGGGATAAAGATCATGGCCTTTGATCTTTGTTTGAATCGTGACTAAAGTCCACCGACCCCTCGCATAAAAGCCTAGCGAGAAAATCCTGCGTTTGCAGAAATTTCTCCTTCGGGTCGTCTATCAACTTTGACTGCTCGAATGAATTGTCTTCCGAACATACATAACTTGCGACGATAATTTGCATGGATAAATGTTAAAAGAATTGGATTTATAAGGGAATAATAATAACAATAAAAATAGAGAAGTGTCGTCGGGTAACGTATAAAATGATTTTTGCAGTTTCATTTTCTGCTTAATAATTTTCTATTATCCTTCCAGTTGTTTGCACGTCATCCAACCCCAGGACGAGGGAAGGGCTGTGAAAATTAAAATTAAATTAGCGGAGGTTGTCTTGGGAGGGTGCGATTCAAATTAATTGCCTCGGAGCCGCGCTAATCGCATTCTTTCAAAAAAGCCATCTCCCGACCACGAAAGGCATAAAACTTTTCCGTCGATCTTGCGACCGTCGCAAAAAATGTCTTGTCAGTACTTCATTAAAAATTTGTGATAAAATAATGAAGATAATCGGTAAAAGCGCAATTGATGGCATGAGAAAATGTACGGCACGTTGGTGTAACTTGCGTTACAATGATTATATTGGTGTAAGCGAAGATGACAACAAGGGTAGTGACAATAATGGCGAATGCATCGACGTGCAATGTGTCAAATGGCGTTTAATTAAAAGTTTCGCCACGATATCAGGAGGGTAGTATTCTGAATATCACGTGGGCGCAGATTCGATCTACTTTGATGTGCAATAATGTAGAGGAAAATGTAGAGTGATACGCCCGGCGGATGTTATTACGCACGTCAGGTCAAAGGATCGATATCGTTTATCTGCTAATTACAGATGTTTGACGCTGCCATTCAATGTTTAATGTCCGTATTGTTCCGCGAAGCATGATTTATATTTCGCGCGACGTAAACTTGCCTCTCGATCAAATATTAAACGATATCTCTTATTTCTAAGCGATATATTTGTATAATAATCTACTAAGTAATGTAATATATATATATATATATATATATATAAATGAAATATTAATAGTGGCAAGATATAAATTTTGCATCGGCTAATGTTTGCCATAGAAAATTTATTCTTTGATTTTACATTGACACTTATGTTATATTTTATTTTCAATATTATACTGCCGGTATTTTCGATTATACGGCAGTGTTATATTCTTATATTTTCTAATTAACACATTTGCAGTTGCTGACATATAGTAATACGTCTTTTTATATTTTAAGTTCAAATTAATCAAAATGAGTTTAACAGTTTTTATGAGTTTTTATTTTTATGTAAAAGTGTGCGTTAATTTTTCCAAAGATATATGTAATAAATTTTAAAAGGTATTTTAATTTTAACATTTTCCATGTTTTATTAACATTCTCCATAATTTAACATTTTCTCTGTTTGGATTTGTAAATTTCCTTCAATTTCAAACAACAAGTATAGTTATAAACACGATATTTTAAAGCAAATTTTATAGTCTTTATTCTTATTTTAACGACAAAACTCTGCGGCAATCAGTTATAAATTTAAATTTATTGTATTCTGCAATCAGCTTTAGAAAAATGAAAAAATTATCGGCTACAAAAGTGTTAAAGACCAATTCTTACTAAAAATTATAAAATCTATGTTCATAATTATATAAAAGCAACATAAAATATAACATTGATATCAACAGATTGGAAACTATCGTGTGTCGTGATATTGAAACAATTATTAAAAATTAATTATTAAAAAATAGTTAATGCAAAGGAACAATGCTACTCAATCACATTCGTATAAACTTAGTATCAAGAAATATCGATGCTTTAACTGTTCTCAATCAACTTGGATAAACTCGGAATTTGACAGAATTCCTATTTCGGCTTTACGAGGTATCTTGCTGGCTTTCAGGCTCGCGATCGCTGACCTCGCCCGAGAGATTAATTTCCACCGAGCATCTGTGTTATTTCCATCGAGGATTCCGAGCCAAGTTTATCAGAGTCCGTGACGCGGTGTAGATTAACTCTACGTAGTGGCGATCAATCTGCAGTTTCGGTCTAGTGGCCTCTCTAACTATGTTAGCGCGCCCAAATGCAATGCGCCTCTGCTCTTACTTGTATTTTAATAAGTGCATCTCCACCGTGTCTCGAGCACTTGCGATCGCCGTTTCACACAAAGAGGAGAACCCATAAACCATGCGTTCAACGTTCGCCGTTAATCAAATTCGAAGACACAGGTAAGCGCAATTACGAGGAAACTTTTCGACGGGCATGAAACTATACGCAAATTTGATCAAGCCAGACAATCGAACCTTTCGAATTTACGGAGTGCTCTGATCGACGAAAGTTTGCTGATTAGAAGTGCGTTCTGGAGTTAGGAAATCGACGGCGCGATATCGAGATGGCTGCGGCGCAGCGCGTTGATAATAGCCGGAGCCTGATACTCAAGTTACACGAGATGTGTGGAGAATTCTGTTGCACTTTGCAGATTATAGAGTCAAAATGTAGTTGGCGTTCTTCGAGATTATTCGAATTCACTAGTTGAATAGTGCGCGTGGCTCGAAAGTTTTGCTACAGAGAGCGATTCGATCGCTTCGGCATCTCATTCAATTTTCGCACAAGCTCGTAGAAGCTACGCTTTTGTGAACTGATCGTAAATGGAAAACGAGCTGACTACACTGCGGGCATAAATATTCGTAATAAATATTCTAATTGAAAAAGTAGTCATTAACAACGCGAGTTAACTACAGGTGATATTGCTGAAGTAATGTACGTAATGCATCAGCTTTAAACGCTTCACATTTAAAAGTTTCAGCAGAGTTAAAATTCCGATATATGAACTCTCTTCCTAAACTTCATTTATAAACTTTCGAAACTTCTTTGAAACAATAAACTAAACGTTATTTCAATAGATATTGCCGCATATGCTGATATAGTAGCACACACTCGAGACACGTGTGATCGAGATACTGGTAAAAATATCAAAAGGGAAATATTAACATGTAATACATATGTATATAATTTTTCTGATTGTGAGAGAAATAGAATATTTTATTAAATCTTTATGTGCATGGAAATTTTTTTTTCGGTAAACTACACAGCCCAGGTTACAAAAAACATTTCGCAATTCTTCATTTACATACCTTGTGCTTGGTTCTATGTCGATGGTAATGATTGGGCCGAGGATGCTCAATGACGACGTGTTCGGTGGTGATGGGACCGAGGGTAGGGGTGTAGACGCGCGAGGCGCGCGGCGGGTGATGATGCCGCGTCGGCTGCGTTGGTTGCGGGGTCGTTGTCCTTCTCGGCGAGGAGCGCTGCTCCTTTTGGGCCTCGTGACATCGGCAGACCCCGCCACTGTCATTGCCATTGCTGCCGCTCCCGCCACCACCTCCACCCCCGATAAGGCCGCCGCCGCTTAAAGCCGCCGCAGTCAGCTTGCTGGCGTAGTAGTACATCGCGCACATTTATCCGGCGAGAGCTTAACACCACGGCCCGATCGCCACCTCACTGCTGTCATCACTGACGTTAGCGATGACGATTGGTGGTGCGTTTAACGCGATAGCTGCTCGAAAGATCGAAACTTCGTCGAATGCGAATTACAAGAATGTGAGATCTATGTTGACTGGTGAATTCATCGATGTTCCTCCGACGGCAGCACCGACATTTCTTCCGACCCGTGAACTTTACGAAGTTAAATTATCGTTCAATCGCACTAAAATTCCGCGCACTAAAATTGGTAGATTACGAACGTGGACGGTATCGGTAATCGTAAATGGCGAAATGCTTGGAAATTTGCGTGCGTTGAAATACTTTCTTAATTATGCGTCTGATATTCTTCTAGTGGTTTTAATGCTTCAAATAGTCTATAATGTGTTTCTTTTAAGAATTGACGATTGCGGATGGATATTAATAGCAAGTTTATTTTGTATAATTAGTTATAGTGCTTTGGTAATGCAGTAGTCGGAACACAGCAGTAGTGTATATATAAAGTCAATAATTTTCACTTGAATATTTGAATCACGTGCGATTTTAAAAGGCACAACTGTAAATAATATTTTAATACAATTTAATATGTATAAGTTGTGTATTAATTATTAATTATTGTAGTTTTATGAACAGTAGCGTACGTATACACTGAAATTATTAATAATCGTCGATATGTCAACAATTTTTCTGACAAAATGTAATTGGGTAGAACAATTACGTAGTAAATTACCACATTAGGTCGCAAGTAATATTTAAAAAACAAGTTAAAATTTATACTGCTTAAAATTATTTATCTGTTTTAAAAATTATCGTATTACTTGACAAAATTGTCTCGAAACAATTTTTCATCCTTATCATTTCTTTATTATATGCAAACAATGCAGCAAGATCTTGAGATCTTTAAGATTAATAAAGAACCATATTTAACATAATATATTTACGTTTCAATAAATAAATAATACATTAATCATATAATATAACTTTTTTTTCGCGTTATTTTGATTTCCGAGTAATCGTATATAAGTCAGAAATATATGGAAGCTATTATAATTTTGATTATGCAAATCTCGGTAGAACATTAAATATTCTTTATGACACATAGCCTCCAGAGTTTTGAAAGAACTTAAGTAAGAAAGTCCTAGATGAAATATATAGACAAAGAAAAGTTCGATGGCCTAAGGAGGTGCGATTCTAGAGATAAGAAAAGATGCTTCTCTTTTCTATTTTTTATTTTCTGTGCGGGTAAAATTCTACTTGGTGACAATGTCTTCCGTTTAAATCCTTTGTTTACACATCCAGTATATGATCGTGTGGAGATGCCAGGGTTCGTTTCTCGTTCAGAAAATTCGCGTCGAACAACAGTCAAAGTGACAATAAGAGAGTAACGGAATAGAGTGCCGAAGCGGAGGCTTTCGGCCGATATCACGATGGGAGAAAAAGAGTTGTTTATGACACGTATCCACCGCGCGCGTTCTGACGTGTCACCTGTGTGTCTACGTGTGCAAGGACCACACGCATGTGTAGGAACGCGGCTTCGTCCACTGCTAAAATCCTCGTAAATCTTCCCTTCTATAAAAGTTGAACGAATTGCAGGCACACGAAGCGGCGAGCATTAAAACGTCGCTGGAAATTCAACCGTCCTCGTCCGCTTGGCGACGCGCGCTTTCTCATGCGTGAGCTTGTGTATGTGTGTGTGTGTGTGTGTGTGTGTGTGTGTGTGTGTATGTAATGTGCAGAAACTCGGCAAAAACTGTAGCTGGCTAGACACGTTATTGAAAATCGCACAACAAGAATTCGCCGCGACAATGAGCGTCGAAATCGCCCAAGCGCTTCACGGCCGGTGCTCGGTATTATGAAAAAAGGAAATGAAAAACATATGAAAGAAGAGATTCGTTGACGAAAGATTATGTTCGGAGAATTTTGGTACAGAAACTTGCGGTACTTTCACGAAAATACTTATTACTAAATGGAGACTTGTGGGAATAATATATAGAATATATAAGTATAATATATAGGTTAATAAAAATGTTTGGAAAATTAATAATATAGATATATAAATGTGAAAAGTGATTGCAATTTTATCATAGATTATTCATTAGCTTGTCAATAAATTGCCGATACGCTTTTGAGGCTTCCACGAGTATTTTCTACTTCAAAATGGTTTCGGGTTATCTCCGTGTCTTGGTCCATCGTTAATGCCAACGTTTCGTGAACATTGCAGTTCACTTCATCAGGGCGAGAAGCAGCCTGATACTAGTTGGCATTAACGATAGATTAAGACACGGAGATAACCTGAAAACCTCGGAACCAAATTGCCGATATGTTGATGGTTGTTCAATTTCTTTATTAGTCACACGGCCTTCCATTGATGTATCAGCACAGATTTTAGTGACGCAACTTCGGGACAAAGAGAGAGGAGTGGTGGTTGAGAGGATTCGAGGGTTAGCCAGCCCTCTCAAAGGAGATTCGAGGGTTCATCGAGTTATCGAGAGGGTTACTATTAATTAACGTTGAATTAGCATGCCTGCGGGCGTCGAGCCTATAGCTCGCACGAGCAACTCAGTCCTGTAATTCGATGCCGCACATTGAAAAAATTACGTAAAACGTTAAATCTCGATTAAGGTCGGGTCAATTAAGCGTGGGTATAATTCATGTAGAAAGCTACCGGCGAAGGCTCATTATCACGCGTTATTTTCCCTTGCTAACTGAGAAACACCATATTCTTAATTACATTATAACCGCCGGCATATAAAAAAATAAATTATCGCGATATAGACGGTTACAGCTCTGGCTGTATACCGCATATACGTTTCCCTTGGTGCCAAGTAATTGCGCGATCGATATCAGTAACAATAACCGCATTAACCATGTTACAAATTCACGCAACGCGCCAGTGCATGAATTATGTCGACGTGAAAGCGGATAAATGTCAAAACAAGCTGAAATGACGCACCATCCCGGAGGACTTCCGATATCGCTTCGCATTCGCGCCATGCCACGTTAATCTTACCATGGAGGAAGACAGACTCGTGAATGCAAATACGCATGCGAATGTTTTGTCACCGTTTGTCTCGCGGCCGATTAATGGCGTTGATTAATTAATCGAAGCAGTTCTCCGCGCGGTAATAATTACCCATTCAGTCGCGGTGCGTATTCGCATTTATTAGCCGCGCTTCGACTGTTTACGAACGCCTCGTCGCGACTACGAGCGGTCGTCAATGCGTGCGCGCGCTCGATTTTACTAATTAGCGCAACACGTTGAAATCCCTCCCTGTCGGTAACGAATTATTCGTTACTCACGTACTTGCGGAGGGAACGAGGGCAAATCAGATCCCAAGTATGCGGATTGGGTGGCGTACGTCCAGAAATTCGACTGTAAACCCAGTAGCGCGAGCAACGGCGCAGCCGCCATTCTGAGTTCCAGGCACGTTCTGTGCATACGACGATACTTGTTATCGCTCTTAGTTCTTTAATAAGCTGATATCACGTACAGTGATAAACTTTTATTTGTTTTACCGCGGATCAACGTTATTTCGGTGCGGAAAGCGACTAAATGGCGCGCGGCCTGAATAAGTTATAATGATGCCGCGGTGCAGCGTAGCACGCTTGCTGATAGTCTTTCATAAGTGTCATATGCACCGTACTGCCATTATGATGGTATTCTGACAAATGCAGATTCTATCAACGAGAAAAATTTCAAAATCAAATTCTATTTGCATTGTGACATTACAAGAATACACGATTAATGGCACTAGCTTCAAATGAATATCAGAGTTAGTTACAAATTGTTTAAATTGAAATGTTAAAATAGAAAAGGAATTAAATATTAATGAAAAGGAATTGTCGTAAATGCAAAGTATCCGCAATAGGAATATCACTGTAAGATTTTTTGTTAAATATTGATGGAAATTCAAATAATATAAATGTTTTGAACAATGTAAAAATATATAAAGACCTTCCCATGTGCAATGTTTCACACAAATATCCTTTACATATCTGTTAAATATTTTAAACATCTTTGATATTTTTTAGATGACTTTTGGCTTTTGCCAGAAAATGTTCGTATATGTGATTACGAAATGACAAAGTCACGAAGTTAAAAAGATGAATCGATACGATAATTAAATTAAATAAATAATAAATTACCTCTACATTTTCCTCAAAATAATTTCTTCAATTCCGGTTTTGAGCTCAGCTTGTCAATTGACTGTGAAGTATATTTAATCATTGTAACATTATCGTACAACACACACAAGCGCCCAACTATAATATATATATATTGTGCGCACTTGTGTGAAATTATTACACAGTAAACTTGCTCTGATTGCAAAGTAAATTACTTTTTGATTGACTATGTCCAACCACGAATTCGGCAAATGCTATTCAGCTTTTGGTTATTATGTCACAACCATTCTACCGGTGTCAATAATAGATGTCGCTGACAAACTATTAAACATGATTGAATTATATTCGCAATTGTAAATTTTAGAGTCGACAGTAGTAGCAGGTTGAATTTTAAATGCATTTTAAATTGTGTTTTAAATTTTGATCAGTTTTTATTAAAACCAAAAAAAAGGAAATTTTTCTCTTAAAATAAAAATCGTGTCACTGATATTTGTTTTTGTACACAGAAAAAATGCTGTTGCTTCAATTAAAGTCTACGTCTAGATTATTCTTTTAATAATTTAAATATTTGGTCCAATCATAATACAATTGAATGAACTAGTTATGTTTGTGGCAGCCCATGACATAGACTTTAATTGAAGCAACAGCATTTTTTTTCAGTGTACAAACGTAATTAAAAATTTTACGTCCTATTGAAAAAGCAATAATTAATTAATAGATGAAGAGTCCGATAATTATATAGTATATGTTACTATTTATATATCCTAGATTACATATAATAAAAGAAATTGCCTTTCCTTGTGATAAAGTGTTTTTATACTTTCTTTTATGTAACATTATATATATATATATATATATATATATCTGTCAATTTTTGCATTACAAAGCTTTTGCATTGCTAAGTAAAACTATCAAACTGATTTTATATTCTTCATATTTATCCATTGGTATCGTAATTATTTCCGCAGGGTATCTATAGAAGTGACTACCTGTCCTAATATAAATTAGAAGAATGCGCCGGACCAATGAACCAGACAGAAGATTCCACAGACAAGAGAAAAATTTCTTTGTGGATGAAAAATTTGTTCTTGCGAATAGTGAGTTTGCGCGACAACATGAATAAAATAATGCCAAAAATTTTTCATCATAAAGTCTGAAAAACTTGATCTCTTTATCGCAGCCGCAATAAATTACACAAGAAAATTTAGAGTTTCCAAATTTGAATAAAAAACGAATTAAATTTTTACCGCAAAAACATTGAATTTATATAGTTCAAGAAATAGAGAATCATGTTTTATATATATATAATATATACATTAAATATATACACATGAAATATTATTTTCGTACTAAGTATGTAAGAGATATCATAGATATCTTTTTACATTGAATGTTATCAAAAATTTAAGCTTTTAATCGTTTAATAAATAATCATCGAAGTAATTATGATTCTCGCTGTAATTTGCCATAGTACGATTTCCATTGTTAATTACACGATTTCATGACAAATTATTTCGATTTGCGATTAACAAGATGAGGCAGAGATCACTCCGCAACGATTATCCACGATGGTGCAAGATACATTAAAGAGGAATCTTGGATGAGCTAGAAGGAGATAATACCAGGGAAACCTGCGATTCGTGCCTCGACGATAAAGGAAAGGGCGCCAAGGATAAACACGGAAGGGTTGTCTCAGTCAATATTGAAGTTTCGTGTCCTGTTCGCGGCTCGACCGCTTCTATCTCAGGACCTTCCAAGGCACCGCTTTTAGTACTACTATCCTTCCGATCGTGAATCATGTCGTAAATAGCCAGTAAAATTATCGATTTTAGAGATTACATTAGTTCAAGAAAGTTATTACGAAATAAAGAGAACATGTAAGTTCAAAATTATTATTACTCCGCTCTTGCTCCTGTTAAAAACTTTGCTCTTTGTATTATTTATAAAAAATTCTTTGAAATTTTAATTAGTAGCTCAATTATTCTAATCTTTTCGGAAATATACAAATGTATGATAAAGGTAGTTCAAAATCTATAATTTAACTGTTGCGTTAACGAAAACAATGAGATATTTTCGCTATTTCTTCTTTTATAGAAATCTTCTCTCTCTCTCTCTCTCTCTCTCTCTCCTCCCTCTCTCTCTCTATCTCTCTCTCCCTTCCCTCTCTCCCTCTCTCACTCCCGCCTCTCTCACTCTCTTTCTCTTCCTCATAAAACCAGCAGTTAGAGAAAAACAAAATATCAATTCTTTTTTAAATACTCCATTATGCGTTAAATGTAGCGTCGATTCTACATCGTTTAATCTTTACGGGGCTGTAAAAAGCGTTTATTGTTGCAAGATGAACGCTCCTTCCTTCTTGTAAACATTTTCATCATACTTTCAATCATTCCACTAACATCATAGACGACGGTATTGGAGACACTATGTCTAATCCGGAAGAGAAAAAAACTTAGCTTTTTTTACCAATCATGGTAATGTTTACTCCACAATACGAATACTCTATATTTTAGCGAATGTCTTTATAACATCATTTTATTTACTTTTATTTTTTAATGACTGGAAATTTTTAAAATAATTTCATACACATGTTATTTTATTGTGATGAATAAAATGTACTTTCACTATGTCTATAGATATATGGAAAGCAAGAATATAACAAAGCAATATAAAGACATAATAATTATCATGCAAAGAAATACTGGATTGTATAATTTATAATGATACAATTGAAATGTTAATAAAATTGGTTTATGATTGTATCGTAGTTTTATTCTCTGTTAATGTTCAAGGATATATTTTATATCAAGTTTTATACGTAAAATAAAATATTGCTTATTGATAAATGTTTAGATATTCCAGAAACATCGCCTGTATTAATTTCTTTCCGTTACGATCTTGCATTTAATGACACTATGTCATTTTTAATAACACTATGTGATAAAAAACGGGAAATCCGCGAACAGTTGCCTCCTCTCGTTCGTCCATTAATCCCTTTCCAGGAGCGTATCACGTGTCGGAAATGCAATCGTGCGAGGGATTCATGTTGAAAGGGACATTAAAATCATATTCATCGTGATTGAACCGCGATGTCATACGAGTGAGGAAATCACGATTCGATATGATGCTCTCAGCAGATAAATTCTGTCATTTGTCCCTTTACTGTAATTCAACGATTATTTAATTAAATTTTAACAATTCTACATTTCTTGAACGTGTCGAACATATGTTTTTTTTCTTTATTCGAGATACTTATAGAATTAATATAATCTATATCAATTACAAATTCAAAGTTATTCAAGAATTATCGAAATATACGAAATTTTCAGTGGGATAAATTGCAACAAATGAAAACTCCATAAATTTAAACTACTTCGCATATTCGAATCCTGTGAACGAAGGTCAAGTGTCAGTCGTAGTCGCTTACTATCTGAAACAGCCAAAGTTCTTCTTTGAGTAGTTTCGCCGTTGAATAGGAATATATAGACTGCTCTAATCTTGAGAATCTCCTCGCCAATAATCCCAAGAATTTCACAAATTCTCATTAAACTAAACTTGCGCTTTGCAGTAACTTCGTCGGATCATTTTATAATCTTGTTAAGGCATTGCATTATGTCAATTTTTGCAAATATAAACGATGCAGCAGCAGCATAAATAATTTACGACTTAGGAAAGTCGTAATGGAGTTGCAATAAAAAATCTATTTACTTTGTCAACCGAATGGTGGCATTGGCTGGCTGGCACAGTTTTCGATATGCCGGATTTACTGAGAGATTTATCTTGTGTCTTGTGTTTACGAGCTGACATTGTGAGAACGTTAAAGTTTTCCTTTGTATGAGGAGTTTCGCGAGACTGCGGAGCAGATCGATAAAAAGAAAATTAGTCTATACAAAGATTCGTATTTCAATTTTCTCTTGAATAATTGCGAAGCCATAAAATAATGTCGTAACGATGGATAAAATGGGATCTAAAATTTATTATTACGATGTCTTTTCGTTTTCCGTGATAATGTTATAGATTAATTAAATGTGCGCTTTGTCAAAGTGTTTGAGAATGATTATTATTGCAATTGCTATTTCAATAAATATTAGTGTCATTATAATATTATTATTAGATGCGGAATAGTATAAATATTGTAAAATATAGACGAAAGATCAAAGCGTGTAACAAATAAATAAAAAACTACCGAAAATGTAGTCTGCTCTCTTTAAATGCGAACCAATGCGAGCCATTAAGAAGCAAGGGACGCCATTCACGTAGAAAACCGACGATACCATAATATTGGGCACACGACGGATCGATATTCCTGTTGGAATATTGACGGCTGGGATATTTGGGCATCGAAAAGCATCCTTAGAATAGAGGCGCGCTGGCGCAGTTGGTGGAGCGATTAAACGGAATTTCGATGAACGACGACCAACGGCCAGAATCATCCTCTTGTAGCTTCTCTCTCTCTCTCTCTCTCTCTCTCTCTCTGTTCTCTTGCTCTTTCTCTTACTAACCGCGTTCATATGGCGTCTGGTGAATGCTTTCGTCCTCCACTGGCATACCGAAAGCTTCGATGGGTTACATCATCGTGGACGAGAAAGGATAGAGTGGAGGTGTAAATCATTATTGCACACATTCTATAAATATATAAGGTTGTGCCTATATGAGTGGATAACGTTAGAGTCCAAAATAACTTCGCGAGTTGCATTGATCCGATATGTACATGTAAAAATTGCAGATATTATTTTAAATAAAAACAATTACTTTAAATACTTTAAACACAAGGACATGCATATACACAAAACGGAATATTAAGCCTTATCTAGAGACACTGTTGTTTCTTTTATAAAAGATAATAGAAATTGCTTTCCAAATAACCTGGTTTCAAAATATGAATTGCTAATATTAATTAAAGAGACAATTGCAATATACAGGGTGGTTCCGGACATTTGCGACAAACTTAAAGGGGTGCTAGATCTCGGTAAATTGAACAATTTTTGTTAAGTAACCCGTGTCCGGCGACGCCTCCTTAAGGCGCTAAGCGTCGTTTTTAGCCTTGTTGAACGCTGTTTGATTTCTGTA
>NJRP01000023.1:403725-484257 GCA_003063835.1 Aphaenogaster floridana
AGATATCTGATTAATTCGCAGTTTTAAGGTATTGTGTTGATATAGGGTAGCCAGGGGTAGTTTTCAAAGGTTAAGAGTGAAGCAACAAAATTGGATTTATAGCAAATCGCTAGCAACAAAATCAGAGAACCATAATCAATCGAGATATCTGATTAATTTGCAATTTAAGAATGCTTTGTTAGAGTGTGGTAGCTTTGGGGGTGGTCTTCGGAGTTTAAAAATGGAGCAAAAAATCGAGAATAGAGCAACTAATTAGCAACAAATTAGCACTAAAAAAATATGTTGTATTTTTGTATTAAAAAAATTTTGTTTAAATGGCTGTGCTAACTTAAACGTAAAGTTTAACTTAAACAAAATCGGGAATTGAGCAACAAATTAACAACAAAAGAGCACTAAATTTCTGTATAAGTTTTATTCGATTGTGATAAAGTGGGCTAACTTGAACCTTAAGTTAGCACAGTTACTATTATCTCCAAATCGGCTAGAGCAACAAAATCGGGAATTCAGCAACAAATTAGCAACAAAAGAGCACTAAATGTCTGTATAAGCTTTATTCAATTGTGCTAAAGTGGCTGTATCAGCTTAATAGTTTGTCATTATTATGACAAACTATTACGAATAAGAGAAGTCAGGATTTATTAACATCGACGAATAATTTATTATTTCGAATGAAGAGTTTCAGATGCAGGTCAAGAAATCGTTTCACATTTGCGTAGAAATTGCGATTGCACCAGTTACTATATCTTATGGCGTTCTTCAAGATTTATGTAAATCCACAATTATTTCGAAGGATCGTTAAGGTAGTATCGACTATCACCGATTCGATGTCGATTCTGCTGAATGCGCTGTTGCAAGACGACGCAGGCAGTCGGTCTGTTGCCCCTGCAGGCTGCGCTTTGCGGTTTATGCTGTCAAAGCCTTTCCCTACAGAGTGTGCACTGTCACTATGCAGCCTCGTTTGCAGTGGTTTGATATCGTGTCGCGTCAGCCGTACCGGCCTTTTAACCGTAAAGCAAGTAGAGCTTATCTGGTGCGTCTTGAAATTACGGTGAATCGCAACGAGGACAGGGAAGGTACCCATCGAGATAATTATCCGCCTTAAAGTATGTTTTCATCGTGAGATAGGATTTTGAAGATGCACTCTCTGAAACGAGCGGCGCGCGTCTTTGTACGGAGCACTTCTCTTCTCGGCATTAACCGAATTACGAGCAAAAAGAAAAGGCTACGCTTCGACGCAATTGTCTGCCTTAATGGACATTTCAATGCGAGCGAAAGATTGGTGTCTGCAGTGCACCATCGAAAAAGAGTTACGTTACGTAACCGTGTGTGCATATCACGCAAATCGCATGTTCTTTTTTATCTTTTTTAACCTTACGTTCGCTCGGTCATAATTGCGCATTCGCTGTAAACGACTTGCAGATACGCGACCGCGTGAAGAAACTCATCGGCGCTAACACGTCCTTTGCATCATAAATGTACACGTACATTTACGGTGTACGCGCGAGAGCTGGCTTTAATAAAAAGATTAATATCGTAGAATAAGAGTAAAACGCTGTCCGTGACGTGATAAAGTGCCATGGCTAAACAGGAAAATAGTAAAAACCGAGCGAACAGCGCGGTGGAGCAGGCTGGCTTTATCGAATCATACCGCGCGTTTACGCGCGCGTAGTTACGTGGAGCGGCCGCATTATTTGTACTTTATCGTACGCATTACCTGCGCACGCATCGCGAATGCGTTGCGCGAGAGATTATAAAAATACAGGTCGCGTAGACTTGACCGGACCAACTCGCTGTACTTCTAATTAAAGTCACCGAAGCTGTGCCTTAACGATCGATTCGTGTCGTAAATGTTACCGTACGGTATACACCTCTCCGCGTATTTTACGTTTTTACGTTACCGACCCTTATGCGCCTTCGCTAAAGTCGTCCGATAGCGACCTTACGACCAAGTTAATAATCTTCGCGTCAATAACGGTCTCGTGCGCATTCTTTGCGCATGAACCGTCGTATCCTGCACTTTATTACATACGATGATAGTACTTAAAAAATTTCATTTTGCGCAAAAAGAATAGTTTTTCTCGCGGCATCAAATAGTTCCGTACAATGACCAATAATGCGCATGTTAAACCAATTAGTGCGTACTGTATGGCATATGTCTTATAATATAGCATATTGAACGTAAATAAAACAAAAGATACAACCATAAGATCGTCTTTTTGTATTTAGACGTGTCAAGCATCTCTACAGATCAAATTCTTTTTATTGAAAAAGTAATTTAGAAAAGTGACATTATTAAATATTAAAGAATAGCAATGTCATGGAGCTATTTGTACAAAGTCATTTGATATAGTTTCTTTTCTTTTTCAATTATAATTTTTTCAACTATCTATCTAACTCTTAGCACAATCGCAATCTTTTATTAAAGATATGTTACATATTGATATCTATTATAAATATAAATTTCTACTGAGAAGATTAAATTTGATTAGACTAATATCAGAGATGTAACTATTGTTACGTATGTATTCCTATTCGTGACAAAGCGTTTTTATCAAATATTAATTACTGGTTTTTCTCACATTATTTTAGCATGCGACATATCGCATTGGGAAGTGCTAAATGGAAACAAACTGGCCGAAGCAGTAAATAATGCTGTCGATAACGCTGCTCGATAATACGTGGCTACGAACGAAACGCTTCACTTCCGTGAAGATTAAATGAGAGCAAAATATGATAACGCCCTGTACATTCCGCCGATTCAATAAAAAAAATTTTTAGTATAACATAAATTGCAGGGGTAAAAATTGAGAAGCAAATATCTGGAATATTTCTAAAATATAACTTCTAACACGCTTTAAACAACGTTTATAGAGATTAAATATTGCCAAAGACATGGCATACCGAATATTGAGCTGTACATTATAATTGTTATGCTATGTCAATATATACAAAATAATTAATGGTTCATATGCATGTGTAGCTTAATCTGACTTTAACAAAGACAACGTAGCATAATGTATGGGAAATTCTGTTATATTATTTCAGTATAAATTCGATATATAACTGAGTACGTGTGATACTATTTACCTATGTCCATAGAGCTTCGAACATGTGCACATATAGAAGAAGCATTATTTCTGCATGCCAATATAACTTTGAAGGAATTGTAATTATATTCTGTTCTCTCTCTTTGTCTATTTTTAACATTATTATTGAGGATATTCTTCTCTCTATTTATACAAAAAATAAATTTGTACAGTTATATTATTTATTAAAAATACATACAAATTATTTTTCTATAATAAACTAATATTATCTATTAATAGTATTTATGTAAATTTGTCACATAACACAAAGTTATTTAAGCCAACGCATTATCTCCAAAAAAGCAAAATTTTCAGCTTTTCAAATAAAGAAATTTTATAGATACATTGACGTAACTCTCACGATTCTCAGATAAAATGCAGGAATATCATTAATTATTGAGAGAACCTGTAAAGTGTTGCCCGTATAAATCTATTTCCTCCGTTGAGTTTCGGAGTCGAGTCAGATACCTTAGCATGTAGGCGTCTCCCGGGATCTGCTGAGGCGAGGGTCACATCTGGGGTTGCAAGGTGGTTACAGCGCAAGTACGAGTGGCTATATGTTAATGCTAATTTATTCAGAATGCCGAGCCAATCCGCGGTGAACGTTGAACGAGCTCGTAAAACAGGCCTGCTCTTATGTGCGTATACTATGTAACGACACACGCGTCAAATCTCTCTCACGATCAATTCAAGAGTTAGGGGAATGCAAATTTCCAATGGCACTAATCTCATAAGTAAAAAAAATTGTTATGCGATATGACAGTTATCACTCTCGCGGTTTACCGTGCTTCATTGAGTAGATTTTTTTTCCACTCTCTCGTTTCGCGAAGATACGATTTTCATTTTGCATCGCATATAGTTTGATTTATTTTCATGCTTATCGCGTGATTTCAGCAGGACGGAGCGAAAATGATTTCATATCCATTTTTATGCGAAAAGTCTACAGTCCAAATTGTCGATCGATTTACGATATTTATCTCTCTCTATCTATTTAATTATTTCTATCTTCTTCTCTCTGAGGTTGTATTTTCCGTCCCCGTTATTTTACGCCACAATTTTACATTTCACATATTTGAGAAATATGCTAACGGAAGGAGCACTACGATAAAAATTTTAATTCAAAATTCCGCGCATATTTTCTAACAAAAAAAGAAACAAAAATTTTCAAAAATAGATAAATCTAAGATATCTCTGAATTAAGTAAAATATTAGTGTAAGATTAAAATTATTATTCTTTGCATTACGCGAATGGAGAAAGTGTTATCAAGAGAGATGGGGTTCTTAGCAAGTTTTTAGTTTCTTAAAGGTTAATCACTAGTTTTAATTCAAGTGTCAAATTAATAATTCGCAGAAGATACGGTGATGCTGCATTATATCTTTATGAACAATATAAAAATTCAACGTATGTACAATTAAAACGTTATCCGAATGCTATCGACCAAAAGCACATCGGTTGCCTTCGGAGGTCAATCGATATTCGTTAAAGCTGACAATCAGAGTCACCAACCGCCGCGCCGCTGCGATTGCAGTAGTACGGTGTTAAAATGCAGTTTGTTAAAATGGGAGGTGATAAAGAGATGCAGAGACGAAAAACGCGGGATGAGAATCGAACGAAGATCGACATGAGAAGAGTGGAAAAACGAGAGAGAGAGAGAGAGAGAGAGAGAGAGAAGATCCGAAACAAGTACAAGCGATTCGTTGTTTAAACTGCACGCTGAGTTTCTTGAGACATCGAGGAGAGAGGGATTCATTGGAATGAGAACCAATAAGGTTGAAGCGACGGTGGCTGCTGACGATAGGGAGAGATAGTGAAAAGGGGAAGAGTGAAAATGGAGAGCAAGAGAGGGAGAGAGATAAAGAGAGAGGGAGAGAGAGGGGGAGAGGGAGAAAGAGTTTGTTCTCTAACGGGTGCCGGTTGCATTTCAAGCAGGACTAACTCCTTGCCCCTCGGGGTTTCATACTGGAGTATTAAGTCGATGGCAGTCTCGCTATCACGCGACTTTTCCTTTCTCGGTCTCTCTCTCTCTCTCTCTTTCCTCACCCTTTCCATCACCTTTTTCTTCCATTCCCTTACTTCTTTCGTGCATTGTACGCACAAACATTCTTTCTCCCTTGCCCATCTCCTTTGTCACATCATTGTTATTATTGGTCACATATTAAATATCGTGTAATTCTCGGCTTTGTCGGGACGCGAATGTGCACAAGTTAATTAATAAAACACCAGTGAATCGTGAAAGACGGATAGGCATTGTTCCCGTTCGTCGGAATCAAAAAGAAGCTTTGCGAAATAACGACAGCCACAAGGCACCATGCAAATCGACCAGAGTTTTATCATGTATCGACACGAAAGTTCAAAGAGATAGCGACTGCAGAAAGCACATCTCGATGAAAACGAAACCACGGTTAAAACGAACGATGGTCTATTGAAATATTGCATTTGTGACTCACAATTGGTCAATTTAAACTTATTTTCCATTTCTGATATAAAAATGTATGTTACATTTTAGATTATCAAGAAATTCATGAAACGATATTGTGTTTGTATCGTAATGCGAACAGAACTAATGTTTTTAAGTTTGTTAAATAAATTGTCATATTGGTCAAATAACGTTTGAGTATAATTTTTAATAGAAATATTACTAAAATAACGTAATAAATACAAATGGAATAAATCAATACACGGAAAATAAAATTTGTTAACTTGACTAAATTTTTCAACTAAATAAAATTTCTTCAGTTCAAGTATTTATTTATTTAACTTAAACATTTATTTATTTCATTTAAACATATATAATATTTGAACTTTACTTTTCAAATATTTATAAATTTAACTTAAATAAATAAATACACTTGAACTGAAGAAATTTTATTTACTTGAAAAATTTAGTCAAGTTAACAAATTTTTTTTTCCGTGTATGCAATTTGCGACCGGATAAATTCAACTTCAAATATATGTGGTTATATAAGAGTTAAGTATACAGAATGACATAATACATTAAAAGTTGCACACTTCCTTCAAGTTGCAAATTCCATAACCAACTAAGGACCGACATTTCCTTAACGAAAATTTAATTGAAAACCACTAATGATTCCAATTAAAATTTTAAACCCAACGAAAACTTAAAACGAACGATATCATAGCGTTTGAATCTTTGAATAGAAGTTGAATCAAACTAAAGTTTGTTTGAAGTTAACTATAATACAATTATATTAAATAAAAATCCATAGTCTTAATAATTTAATAATCTTTAGTCTTATTATTAAAATAATAAAATAATTTTTCATCAAGAAATTCAAACACGCGTATAAACATATTATATTTATAAAAATATCTATAAAACATATAACTAAATATTATTGTGAATAATATTTAGTTTTTATTGTCAGAATAATGATAATATGTAAATTTCTTCGTGTGTAACATACCTATAATTATAATTATTTTAATTGTTTGTTTAGTCTCTCGTGATTTTAAAAAAATTTATTCGAAATAACACATTATGCGGTTTTATCGTAGATATTATTTGTTTTTTATGCATGACGTATTAATTACAAAGCAATAGAAACATAGAATGTTATGTCTAAACAAATTAACTGCGATAAAATGCGATAAAATATGTTGCAAATTCAAAGCACAACGATTCCGTTATACGAATGTTTGCATAAATTTACGAATACAGAATTTTTGGCAACGTCATTACACAGTATACTAATATAGTTATACATTTAAATTGCGTTATACCGCGTCTTTATAAGTTTATAATTTGTTAAAATTTCGTCTAAATTTCTATCGTCTTCGTCACAGAACATACAAGACGCAGCAAGCTGCAATTATAGTGAAGTAAATTATAATGAAGTAAATTCGCTGAATTTGCAAAATTACGTTTAATCAGCGGAATGATCGCGCCAAAGGAATGACGGAAATAATAATTTCAGTCAATGTTACATTCGTCAGATTACATCATATCGAAAATGAACTTATTTTATGTTTTCGGCGATATTTTTTAAAAGTGCGTACGGATGCGTGCGATTATACTCGCATTTTATCTTGCATAAAAGAGGAATTTGTACACTCGTTGCATAAATTCTGTCGTAAAAATAAACACAGTAGAAAGATTATTTTCGTCGCAATTGATCACTGTTTCGTACACTTCGGACAAACGTGACATTCGATAAATTAAATCCCACCGGTAGGACAGTGTAATTAATTTAGTAAATTTACACCGAGACCAACCTTCACCAAGAAATCACTGTTCTGATCTTCACTTGTTTATCAATTCTTTCTTCGCACCTTTTTCTTCTTCCTCTATCTGTTTCTATATCCTTCGCTCTCACCTTTTCTGACAGTTCTAACCAAGGGAAATTGCGTGCAAAGATAAAAGAGATAACGTCGTTGAACACTTTTTAACATTCGTCACAGTTTTTTCAGAACTTTATTTATGTATAAGATATTATTTTCAAACCTGAATATTCGATTTACGCGACATACGCGCGAAAGAAACGATCCCACAGAATTGTGATCTGTGCAGAGGTTCGTGTTGTTTAGCGATCGAGAAATAAGGGCGAAATTTCGACAACGAACAAGAAATAGACTCGTACACTCGCGACAAATACGCACAGACTTTCCCGCCAGTGCGCGCGAAGACTGCCACTGGTATTAATTTCCGGTTTTCTCCGGAGAAGAGCGAGACGGGACTGAGCGTCTCGCGGCCACCCCGTCCGGAGGGTTGCCACCCTCGGCAATGGGGCTGTGGCCCATCGCGCCTGCGTTACGCTCCTGCGCGCATATAACCATCTCCGTGTCTCTCTTTCTCCTGCCCCCGCGTATGGCTGGGGCTGATCTGTTCTTCCCTCTTTGTTCAATGACCTGCATTTTTTCATGGCGTTCGCTTAGCCAGCGGAGATCGTCGGTGTTCCGAGGCGCGTGGTATACCCCTAAGTGGCCGCCATTGGGGGTGTAAATCGCGGATAATTAGCAACGATTGGCAAAATAGCGGTGTTGCGGATTTAAATGAACACTGATTTCTCAGTGATTTTTACCACACAAAATGTTCTAATGAGTCGATAGAGGGTTTATATAGGTCATCTTTCATAATAAAATGAAAATAAAGGAAGAAAACGAAGATTTCGTCGGAGAAGGATACAACACCTTGTAATGGGATTTAAAAGATATCAATAAAGAGCTAAAGATGCATAAAATGATGCGGTATTAGATATATACACATCTAGCAACGGGTTAACATTTGTCGTGCTCCGTCTTGTATTGCTGTCCTTCGTGTAGATTCGTAGCCACGCGACGTGCATTCTTGGCATCATGTTAGCACAACGGTTGACCTATACGGCACGACGGGTCTGTCACGAGAGAGCGATTAACATAACAAACGCATAATAATAGCCTGTCGCCTACATTCTCTCTCTCTCTCCCCCCACCCCCCTCTCTCTCTCTCTCTCTCTATCTATCTATCTATCTCAAATCGCTCGACTTGCAATAGATGCGCGCACGCATCGAGATGTTGCAACAGTAGATACCGCAGCGTAACCTTTGTTTGCCTTCCATTTCCTTCCGCACCGTTCGTAACAAATTATCAAAGTGATAATTTCCTCGTCGAGTATTCACGTTTTCGATACTACTTGCAATAATAGTCTATTGCAACATAGTCAAAATAATTAAATGTTAATAATAAATAATTACATAAATAAAGGAGCAAGTAAACAGGTAATATAAGTATTTTGAAACACAAAAAAAACGATATGAGGATGTTGACATAGAGGTAAAAAACATGGATTTCTTAAATGTCTATACACATGTACTTGATTCCCACATAACCGTATGTAAAATAATAATGTAACTGTTAGTTTTCATCCGTGGTCGCGAAAATATAAATCAACAATAAACGCGCATCATTAGCTTAATATTGAATCAAATAAATTTAATTTCATGCATGATCAAATAAACACAAAATACACGCAATAGCATCAATGATATTGAAAATATTAACTCCAAAACAATATTGTAAAAAATATTGTTTACTAAAATAGATTGGTATAATATTGCCGATAATTACGGTAGTCTTGTTACTTTACGTTAATTTATATACGACGATGTCAATCGAGCTAATTGCGTAGTGGTCGACACGACGTTGTCGCGGCAAAAATTCGCGAAGGGATTGTGTAGGGGAAAATTGCGTGTGAAGGTCCGCTCTTACACGGCGGAAAATTGTGATAAAGCTACGTGAACCGAGAATGAAAATTTTGCCTCGCCGACACCGGTGATTCGTCGAAGCTCGTTGACGAGACCGGGATAATTGGCCGGTGATCCGAGGCCGCGATATCCGCGGTTATTAACCCGAGCTAATGCGATTTCGTAACTATACGAGGGAACCAATCACGTGACGCCCGCTCCCTTGACATGCACATCAGAAAGCCGTTCGTAATCAACATGCGAGGGGAAAAATGGCAAATACCAAAGATAATAGATCGATGGCCACGTAATGACATTTATGTACATTGCTTCTGTTTCTAATACTTAACGCTATATATTATTTTTTATGCAATTGTTTACGATAAAACGTGTGGAATATTTGGTGTAAACTTACAGCTCGTCAGATTTCTTTTATTTGTTATATGATGCGGATATTGTATATATAACGTAGCAGTATCCCAAGAGAAATTATTCCAAGTGTCTTTCGTGTAAATTAACATGCAAACAAAATTACTCGTTAATTCGTACAAAACTAATTACTTTCGAAAAATATCTAACAATGTAATTTTCGTTATTTTGTTATTCGTACTTATTACGAATCGGTAGTAAAGAATATCGTACTATCGATAATTGGTAAAGTATTGGTAGATAATAATTCATAATACTATTTTACAAATAATGGACAGTCTAATACATGGTATGCAGTTAAATATTGCTTTTAAGCTTATATTTGCAATAAAAAATTACTTCTATAATACAAAATACTACTACTTTTGATTTTCTGGGAAGGATTTTAAAAGTATTCAATTCTCACAACGCAGAAAAAATTGCTTGTTTCTTATTATATAAATATTATGCAAATAGTCTGTCGTGCGTTATATGATTTGGTGTAATTATTATCGCAATTATTATCGTCTACTTATGCCGCAAGAGAGGTGTAGTTCTCGCTAATATCTCCCGGAAACTGGTAAGATTAAGGGTAGTAGAGACGATGCACAAGGCTCATCAATTCGGAGGAAGGATTCTGATGTTTCCACCTCGAGGGAGCAATGTAATCAATTCCACAATTCGTGTTGACGAGTGGTGGCGCGACCGAAATTTGACTGCAAAAGCGGGCGGCTAGCTAACACGGTTGCTGGAAATTACTAAACTACGCTTACCTAAGTGGCGATGCTGACATTACAACTTGTTGTAATGAATTAGAAGTTGTACTGTCAATTCCAATGGGTATACGCGCTGTATGTTGTATATTCCGCTTTTCGTTCGTTACCCGTGTTCTTTCATAATGCAGAATTACAGAAGAAAATTATAACAAAAAATACATAATAAGCTGGTATTAATTAACCAACTGCGCGTTAACATAGCTGGTTTAGTATCTTAGATATATTATATTTTACAGGAGAATAAAAATGTATTCTTTTGTATATTGCATCCATCTATTCTTTTCTAAATTACACTTTTCTATAATGTATAAAAAAGACAAAAAGTAGAATAATATTAATAAAGATTAGTTTTAAGCGTTGATGAAAATATCATGTTTCAGTTCGTCACAAAACGATATGTCCCATCCTAAAACCAGATATAGTGCGAGATAGCTGCACTAGATATGGAATATACCATTGGTGTGCGTAGATTTATTCGAAAAACATCTCGCAAAGTGCTTAAAAAGATAATTTCATACGGGTAAGTATAAAATTTGTAAATTTTATCTTTTTCAGGATAGAATTTCGTTCAGAAAAGCACTCTCGTACGGATTCGTTGCACTCTAGAGTTACATTTAAGATACATATACATTATAATATATATGTTATTACCGTAAGTACTATGCGACGAAAGACTTTATATACACGTTTGGATAAAATATTTCAAAGTTATGTAAGTGTTTTTCGTAAACACCTTGTTATCCTAGTTTTTCCACGTTCCAAAAATTGAGCGTTGTGTTCTAAATTGCCTACTTGCATCAAACTGTAATCCGATCTGGAAAGTCTGATTGCACACTGTTTGCAGCAGATGCTTTCACAAATCGGAAGAAACTTGCGGAAGATCATTGTAGCCACATTATAATCTCCTGTTATATTGCGCATGTTAACTACCGATAAAATAATACGGCAAATTGAATTAACGCACTGAAATGTGTTATAACATTCATAAGTTGTATATGTGTTGATCTCGAAACACTAACACATTTTGAGAATCATGAATCCACTTATAAAAATTAAATATACTTTAAATATAAATTATTTTATTATAATTACGATAATCGATACATAACCGTTCTATGTTAAATATTACTTTTATCTCATAAATATATTTTCCTTTCTTATTACGTTTCATAAAGACTTTTTTATTTTTCTCTTACTTTTACATTTTACTTATTTGTGTCTTTTTCTCAAAAACAAAAGAAATATTCTGATGAGACATGAATTATAATCACCATGTATATTTACCACATACATATAAATTATCTGCAAAGGAAAAATATTGTATCTGTGTTAAAGGAAGAGTTTAATTATAATTTAATACGAATAAAATTCATAATCACGTATATTTCTCTGAAACTCTGAAAGAAAATTTTTTATTTCCTTACATACTTCCTTGTAGTTCATAGTACAATCTTGACTTTTCACTTGCGCTGTAACGCGCTCTGTTGTAAGCTAAACTTCTCTAAGAGAAAAATACGTGGCAATTTCCTCTATTTACATTTAATTTTCAGTTTAGGTCCAAAAAATTGCGGCTTAAGTTTATACTATATAGAACAGTATGCAAAACAAGACTTAATTATTAATGATATATGTTATAACGTGTCTCACATAAAGGTCATCAATAATTGCCTTTCATCATATGCCTTTTTAATAGATAATGAAGTGTACTGCCAAGTTCTTAATACCGCTTTGTATTCTTTAAGATACAAAATATAAAACTTGCAAATATTTTCTCTAAACTTTATATTGAAAATCAAATTAAATAATTAGAATAGATTGTAAGAAACAATTTATTTCAGAATAGATCTAACATAATTACGATACATGTGCATCATTTATATATATATATATATATATATATATATATATTCTATATAATTTTATAATATTCAAAATAGATAAATGCTTTTATCTGACAATGAGTCAAAATATAAACGGGATCGAAATAATTATACTATATGAATCAATATTCAATAAATATTTTCTAAAATAATCTTGAGAAAGCCGACCAATTGGATAACTGAGAAAGACGGCACGGCATTGACATCTTTCGTTATCACTTTTTCTGGATATCCGCCTTATGAGGCGATAATGTGTGAGGATACAAAACCTTTAACAATAAGAATTAGTAAAAAAGCTTATTAAATTCATCGATATTCAAAATAGCAAGTTATAATTAACTTTGACCTTTCTTGAGGTTGCAGATCATGTTTTTCATTTCAAAATGTAACAATAAAAAAATTATTTATAATATTCATTAAAATTACTTTAATTATTGTATATGTATATCAATTCATATTATTGTGATAATACAATTATTTTATGGATGAAAATGATTACAAATAATTAACAAAATATGGTGGATGCATAAAATAATAATAATTTTTCTATTATAAAATTATTTTCATCATTATAAGATTATTATAAGATTATTTTCATCATTTGTTCTAACATTGAGGAATCAAAATCTATAGTTTTTCATGCGAAATTTTCATCCGTGTAAAATATATTATTAGTGCAATGCATCCTTCTTCTCCCTTAATCAAAAACACTACTTAAAAAAAAATAATATAACATAATAAGTTAATATAGATTTTCATTTTTTCAATAGAATAACGGAGCATATTATATGAATTATGCACAAAAAAGTAGTTTTACGATGCTCAACTTTAATGAATTAAAATAAGTTTTATTCAGGCAATGTTAAAATGTTAATGACGAAGAAATGTTAATGACGAAGAAAGCCCTTGAGTAAGTAGTTAATGGACTTAACAACTTTCGATCTTGAAAATATCGTCAACGAAAGCAGTCTAGACGCGAGGAACATCCATTGGTGACACGAAAGCGGAAATCCTTTAATCCTAAAGGAATCGTTTCCTATGGGACGTTTTGTGTGTGTGGTGTGTGTGTCACATATGACGAGACAATCTTTGGGCAACGTATGCGCCACTCAGCCTTTGACCTGTCACAAGTATACTCGGAAATATCAAGGATTTCGGATATGCTGATGGAATGAGAAATATGTCGGCCGCAATTTGCACCGCAATTTAATGCGCGTAAACGGATTTAATTGCGCGGCAAATGCAACGTACGCTAAAAAGATAATGTAAAAATTGATGTGTTTTTCTCTTCACATTCGTGACGTACAAATTGATTAAACAAATCTGAAAATGATGTATCGAGAGAGATGTATCGAAAGTTGTTAAAAATGAGAATTTTAAAAATAAAAATATTACGCATCATTAAACACATAGCATAGAAGTATTTTAACTTATTAAACAGATCGAAGACAGTAACCGTAAAGAGACTGATTATTTCATATGATTTAATTTCACATGATGACGATAAGTATTGTTAAAAGGTATCAAAATTTATATAGCTCATTACAGATTTTTCAGTTTCTATTATAGTAAAATTATGAAAAAATTGCTGTCGATTTACTTTCTTCTTTGTTAATAAAAATACATAGTATTGCCGAAAAATGTAAAAAAATGTAATATCTAATATACTATATCTAGTTACTTTCTTTTTTTACAAATCTATAAATTAATAGGTATGCATATATTTTCATACTGCTGAAATTGAATATTCCTTTAATAGAATAAATTTTTTGCAACAAGGGAGCATAAAATATTTAGCTTTTATATTTTAAGAATGATATTCTGCCCGTTAGATTTGCGATACTCTTCTCGATCAAGGTGCGTCAATGGCTCACACATCTCGATTCGTTTTCGTTTCATAAATCCGTCGTGGATTTGTTCTATATGGGATGTAGGTGCCGCGTATACATTATCACCGTGCACACAGGAACAGTATGCGGCGCGTCTATACGACGACGGATAACTTATGGGTCCCATAGCGAACCGTAGATCCCATAGACGCAGACGTACTGCGATCATTATCGGCGAATTTATGGCAGCAGTCACATCCGCGGAGCCACCTCGCGTTTTCGAACAGCGGTGTGTTAAAAGATCTCATCTATGGCATTCATGGGGTCTATCTCATTTTAATATTTGTAGAAGTTGATGAGAACAGATTACAGAGCTGGGGTAATAACGCTTTCTTAAATTATTTTCGTTTCTTATTCTCCATCTCTTTTCGCTAATTACACTTGGTTTTGCTATAAATTATTCTAAAATTGTATGCGTATAATGTATCATAAATGTTATAGATTCGTATTATTTAAAATAATCACAGACGCGCGTGCACAAATACATACATGCACACGCACACACACAGGAAGAGAAAAAACAGGAAGGGAGGGAGTAGGAAAAGAGAAAGAGAGGGAGGAGAGGGGGGAGGGGGAAGTTTATAAGTAAAACTTTAGGAATAAATATAGCAAAAATATTGTAAAAAATATTGTAAAAAATATTGTAAAAAATATAAACGTTTACATTATTTACGCTTGTTCCTAAGATATTTTTGTGTTTTCATAATTCTTGTTAGCAAATAGGTCGTAAAAATTTAATTAAGATTACAAAGATTTCGTGTTATAGAATATGTTTCACTTTATTTTTAATAAGAAATATACTGCACATAAAATATTATGTTGCCTTCCAAAATAGATCACAATATGTCAATTACTTTGTGAATAATTACAAGAAATGAGCTTTTAAGCGCACTTTTTCAATTACAAGTTAAATTAATCGACGCCATTATAATCGTCATCCATAGTCAGTAGCCTAGTCACGCGGTGTGGCTAGTGAAGAGAAGTTCCTTTTCTGTTCTCTATTATCTCAGTACTACCAGAGGTGGAAGGTCACGGTAAGCAAAGGTCGGAAGCGTGCGGAGAGAGCTAGCCAAGGGAATAAGAGAGCAAACATTTGATTCGCGACAGGAATTCACAATGGCGCATTCGTGGTCGCAACATTACGTTGCACAGCATATTGTAGTCTGGGGAAAAATTGCGTTTGTCCCACGGAGTTAAGGTACATCCGTATGGTCTAGTACAACCGGAAGTGCCGTATTACCGTATTTCTAGCGTTATATAATATTTCGCAATCGAAATATTATACCCTCGCGTCGACGAATGTGTAAAATTGCGTTAATGCGGCAGAAGACATCTTAAGACGCAAGGCATGTATCAAGTATGTATGAAAATGCCAAGTTTTAAAATTTCGCATTTTTAGGTTTCTAATTTTATATAAATGTATATAGTATGTTAAATATATAGTATGTTAAATATAAGAATACATTTCCTAATGAGGATATAAAATATTATATTCTTTAAATCTATCAAAATTGAAAAAAAAAGTTTACTAAACCGATTTCTCAAATGCAGAGATTACATATAATGAGAATTAAAAACTCTACTACTAATGATTTTGACGATATGATTTTGTTATATTTATTTATTTATTAAAAGCAATATTTATTAATAGCATAAGTACATTAACTCGAAAATTTAAATTATAGTTTAAATATATTTATGTTATAGATAAATTTCGGAATACATTTAACGCCAAATTCATTCATCACATTTAACCTTATGAATGCATTTTCCACCAACGAGAGATACCTATCGGCCTCATTAAATAATTTATGTCGTGTTTAATTGCGCAATTTATTTGACTGTACACAGAGTTACATGACATACGGCTTATTCCATATATACCTAATTTATTTAACAAAGTAGTTTACATATTTAAATATAGAAATATGTTTAAATTAAATGATACATTGGTAAAATGTAAAAAAAAAGTGTGGCAAAAGCATGCAAAATTGTATCGTTTAATTTAAACATATTTCTATTATCGTTCTGTTACCAATTTTCAATAGGCAAACTTTCACATTATATGTAAAAGAAAAAATATCCTGATATTTTTTGCTATTTTTTATCTTCTTCTTCTTATAACAAAATTCTATCGTATATTGAAAATAGTCACATCGAAGAAATGTTAAAATGTTGAGAGTGAGCCAAGTCAATAAAAAGAATTTTCCTATTTTCCCCAATTCTTATCTTCCTTATCATTTGGTAGTGTATCGGCTTTAAATCTCTTTTGGAATCAATAAATTCTTGCTTCTTCCGTTTTATATGTAAAGAGGATTTTTCTAGTTAAGGTAAAAAGTGATATTTCCAATACATTACAAAATGACATCATAAAAGTTTTTAAACAAATAATATTAAGAATAATACCGATGACATTAAATAAATATGAATATGAAAGAAAGTCAGTATCGGTCGCGGCGGATCTTGGTGCCTAATAATAATTATTTTGTGAATTTTCCTACTCATGCGAACTGCGCGCCGCAAATTTGTCGGTCTTGAAACACAATCTTTACATGAAACCGGAATTAATTCCCATGTTAAATTGACAAGCAATTTAATAATTTTGATGCTAACAAGCATCTATACAATCCCCTCTATCCCGAAAACTGTAAAGAAATTATTGCGAAAAATAACACCTCAACCAGGATTCGAACCTGGATCTCCCTTCAATCCGTGCGGGTATCCTACCAATTCGACCATCGATAAAAGTTTTTGTATAAATTCAATATTAAGACATTCAAATCTTAATATTGATATAAGTAATAATGTGATTTAATAAAACTCCGTACGATGAAGTATTAGAAATAACTGCAGGTATTATCTTCTTACAAAATATCTTTCCATATTTAAGCACACATTTTTCATAATTTTGTTTGTTCTATTTCACTTCTTATATCAAAATATTAATTCAATATGTCAAAGCGATTGAATAATACATTACATCATTTAAGCACATAAATAATAATTTCACTCTTTTTAAAGTAATACATTGCAATTAGCATCTAATTTTTCTTTTCGTTAATTTAATTAATTCAATTTATTCGAGGGCGCAATTCAATACTAAAATCATAATTAGTTTAGGCCTATGCTTTGAGCAAAAAATCTTTGAACAACTGGAATTCGACACGTAAGGACACATTAATCAAGGGTCAAACTCCACGAACTCTGAAACGCTCCATTATGTAAATGATATTCGATAATTCGATATTCTCATAGTATATTTCGCATTTTCTGATATAAATTCTCAATTAATTAAAGAAATAAACGACTATATACGCAAAAAAAAACAAATATCCTAAAAAAAGAGTCCATAAGATGGTAAATAACTTGTAGATTGTAAGAGTTCAAATGTAACTTAAAACAACTGAAATAATATTTCATTTATTTTACGATCGATTGGTATATGTAGATGTGTAACTTGCAACTGAACTACATTCATAAAATTAACATCCATTAGTTACATATGTTCTTGAGAAATTATAATAAAAGAGAACTGCGAGAGTTGCAAATTACTAAAATTAATTGATATCGATTGACAAAGTACAATAGTTCTTTGTCCATGAGGTATATAGCAACGAAACACTTTACTGAGCAAATTTACGAGATGTGCAATACAGGAACAATTAACGGAAGGAGAAAGAAGGAAACCGAGAATCGTCGAGTCGAATGAGGAACAGTGTTCTGGAAGAGCGAAAATTGCATGTAGCTCTTCGCTCGAGGGCGAAAAGACGGCGCGATTGGTCCAACGACCCGGACATCCGTCGCTTTCGAACTTGGTCCACCGTTAAATATGGCAACGGACGGTCTGGACGACTAATGTGATTGCTGGCAGACTGTTACCGGACGCTAAAAGCACCATGTCGTAAACTCTACACTTCACTTGCGAGACAGAGAAAGAGAGAACGAAGAGAGAGAGGGGTCGGGAGGGGGAGGGAGAGCCGTGTAATCGAGCATGGATCGAGCGCGTGCCTATCGGTTGCTTGGTTACCGTACTTCCTCCACCATGTAACCGCAAATTTGTTCGGTATAAATTTCGAATCGAACGAAGAGTACTCAGTGCAAATGCACGCTCTCCAAACGCACCGTTGGAAAACGAGTCGCTGTAGAAATTTTTAATCACGTTTTTACAAGTCTGAGAGCCCTTGGGAAAAAAGTCTAGATAGTTACCGTGCTAACTTTAGAATTACACACTAGGGTACGACGAACCTCGATTTTCACATTTCTCATTACGCCAATTAATTCTATATAGTATGGCTTGCATCCGTATTTAATTTAATGTTCAAAATTCATAAACTACATTTAATCCAACTTCCATTGAATCATATAAAATTGTTTTCAAATTTATAAAAGAATACACTTTCAAAGCTTGATACAGAATTTACAAAAACCTAACTTTTCTTATTAAATGACTGTAATCAGATATGTAAGCTTCTGACAAATAACAAAACTTATCAAAATAATGATATAGAAACATTGAAATCCAACAGCTTCGGTGTAGTTTCTCATTTAAAGTGTCAGATTAAAAGTTGATATTGAAGTGTCTGCGCGTAGATGAATATAGACAACATTGATTTATATGTGACATGACGAAATCGGGAGGTAGTAAAGTGAGCCACCTCCCATCTATCTCACAATATATCTACGCTCCTCAATGGAGATTACGCTCGGTGGATATTAACCGGAGGTTCTATATCACAGGATGTTTCGGAATTTCGGAAGGTTGCACGAATCAACCATTGCTCTTTGAACGTGTAATTCGTGGTTGAGTTCTGGTTGGATACACGCCGCGGAATTTCCAAAGCAAATTCTCGTACAGCTTCAAGAAATCATAATACATTAGATGCGAGGAAGTTATTTGCAATCGGAAAAAGCTCTTATTGAACAATAACATGAAGGAAATATCTCACAAAACAAAACGATGAAAGAAACCATAAAATAAAAATATATGGCAAAATAACTTGTCTACAATGATTTATTTATTATCGTTTATTATGTGTCTACGATCACATTTAATAATTATATAATACTATAAATTTATTATAGGTTTATAAATCTGGAATCAGTCCCTAGTGTGTCCGAATGTTTCCTTCTGATGTCAATGGCTAACTTATGGAAGTTACGGGTTAATTCGATTATCACAGCATAGCTACCGAAGGGAAACTCTGTCGATCGATCTTTGTCTCGCCTAGAGAATTCTTCCATCGTAGTCTTCGACGTTGATGTCGTGCCTCATCGGTCGTAAATTTGTCGCAAACCTTTGTCGTTGTATAATTGAAGAGACATAAAAATACAATAGATAGACATAGAAATTGCTCACCGAAATTCGAATTAATAATCGTCCGGTTTAGCGGCGCGTTAAAAAAATATTTTATGGTCGGCTAAATTGTCGATTTATTCACGATAACATATAAAAGTTTGATCGTGCTAATGTACATGCTCTTTTAAAATACCGATGTTAGTATCAAGAACTGATGCTAACATCGGTATTTTAAAAGAGCATGTACATTAGCACGATCAAACTTTTATATGTTATCGTGAATAAATCGACAATTTAGCCGACCATAAAATATTTTAGGTTTGAAAATACATCTTCGAACGTTGCTTGATTTACGAGCACGCAATCGTTGGCAATAATAGATATTATTTTCGCCGTAATTCTCTCTCAAATCGTGAAAATAAGATCCTCAAAATGTGTAACATAAAACTGTAACATCGATTTATGATTGACATTATCGTTATTCGAAGCCGCGATGATTTCAAAGAAAGTTGCTTGTACGTAGTGCCCCTATTATATAGTTGAATGACTTCTAGAGAGCGTGTGCCGAAGAAAAAGACCATAAAAGACTTTTAAGTATCTCAAAACGATGGGACGTAATCTGCGATAAATTCTCCCATAGCTTCAATCTTTATTATGTTGAGAAATTTTCACGATCCTTGCAATTCTACGCATGTTGAGTATATGAGTTTAAGCGTGCTTGTGTTTTTCATTGTAAGATTAAATTCGTCTACATAATAAGTGTTACAATAGTTTGTGAGTGAGAGGAGAGAATTATAGATCTTACAATATATAATTTATAGTTTATAAATGAGAACTGCAGAAAAAAATAGTTCATTAGTGAAAGTCAGAAAATGCTTCATAATCGTCTACTAAAATCGTCCTTTATATCGAAATAGTTCAGGAGAGATTTTACGTGGTCATATTGTTTCTTAGATCGTGTTTTCGGCCTGCTTAAGCTGAATATTAATTATTTGAATTATGACATAAACGATTAAATAATACATTGGTAACATCGTATGATGGCAAAATAAATGATAATAATCAAACATCATTGAAACTATAAGTCTAGTGTAACTGAACATAATTCTGGAAATAAATGCGTTTTGTCTTAAATGATGGGATAGCAAATCTGGAACAGGGTTGGAAGCGAGCCTGTCCGACCTTTGTTTCATGCCGCTAATGATTTCGCCCATTAGGTAACGTTACTTAGCGAAACGGCGCGCAATCGAGCTTAATTAATTATATTTGCCGCCTTCGATTATCCTGATTGTATGTGACGCTTATTCCTTACTGCTTCAATGTCATCAGTTGATAATTGAAGACACCGAGGAATCGATTATTAAAAGATGTTGTTAATCAGTTATTATTACCAAAAAAGTGCACAATAATCGATCAAGAACCATATAGGCACATATCTAAAAAATTAATAATCAATATAATTTATGATTTCTATATAACAATCATAAAAATTATACTATTTCTTTATTCACCACTAGAGAAATTTAGCACGGTATAGAACAATAGTTCGTAAAACGATTCGTATATTGTCAAGATTGTCCAGATAAAATCTAAAATCTCGACAGAAGTTTCAAAGAAGAATGTACAAAGTGACAGGCTTTAATTGCCGAGGTTCTTTCATCTATAGCGGGATACAGCAAACGTCTGAAACTGATCTTGCCAGTTTAGCACGATCGATCCCAACCGATACAGGCAGAAAAGTCGAAGGTTCGAGTAAGGATCGTTAAATCCCCAACCTCATCGACGACTTAACCGCCCTCGAAGGTGGAAGAGATAGTGGCCATTCACTGGGCCGAATTAACTCCTCGCGCAGACTGTTTCGATGGCGAGAGATGGCGGCAAAGGAAGACTTCAGCCAAGACGACATTTTCCATTAAACTTTTCCCGCGTTCGTCACCTCGTCATCGTAACTTTTAGCCGACTGCTAGCTCGTTTTAATCTTTTAAACCGACTGCGTAGCTATCTGATGGGAATCACGGAAATCCGAAACCATTGAAACGGCTCTTCTCCTACTTTTATTTTATTTTAAGGATCTTTTTATAAATTATACGTACAGCAAAAATGCGATACAAATTTAATGATGAAAATTACACTATTCGTCATGACAAACTTCATGGTTTGTCTTATTCAGTGCATAAGAAGACTTATAAAGTACGACACGTATAAGTAAGAAATTAATTTTAGACGGTAATACTTTACTCAAGATAAAACTGAACGTTATCGAATAAAATTATATCAGCGGAAAAAGAAGCGACAAGAATCGTTTCAATAAACGCTCTAATTATCAGAGGTAAGCGAGGATTCGTCTGATTGTAATCTTCTTTAAAAAGAATTCATTCCGATAAATAAAGATTGCCGTTAGATTAAATCATTTATTCGAAGAAGATAGAAACATATAAAAATGATGTAATTAATCGTGAGACTTCTCCGAGCACCCGAAATTCTTGGCAAGAAGCCCGTTGAGAAAATCACCTTATATGCTGCCTGCTATCACGAAAGACAAACTGGCGAGAAAATTTGAAGCTGTATAAGATGCGGTATTTATCTGTTACTTAAAATTATATTAAGAATAATATACAATCTTGGTCCTATATAAAATACATGAGAATGGTTCAAAACAAAATTTTCGGAAACGTCGCAGATGAAACCAAGGATTGGATATGACAGAGCAGCATGCGTAAGCTCTTTGACAAAGGGCTTTGAAAATCACCTTACTGTCTTTCTGTGACAAGGGATGGTAAGAGGTAAGAGGAAGAATGGAGTAACGTAGGATCGTTAACGTTGAGGTAGGACAGGTCTGCGCTTTCCCTGGCCACGTCCTTCGGTCTTCGTCCTTTACTTTGTCCCTCTTCCTGCGATTCTACGAGATCCTACAGGAGAGAACGCTAGGATCCAGAAGCCGGAGGAAGATAGAGGAAGACCAACAAGAACAGACCCGTGATTTAGAGCACGACTGCACTGCGCATCTTACGAAAGGAGGAGATAGTCGAGCGGAGGAAAAGAGAAGTATCGAAAGAAAGAGAGAGATAGATGAGTGCGGAAGACTACATGGGGGAAGATGAAAAAGGAGAAATGCCAAGGAGAACCACGTTGCGTTTTCTTTTCAGATAAGGGAAGGCCCGTAAGAAAAAAAAGGGAAGAAGAGACGAGCCAATTGAAAAGAAAGAAGATCATTGTGGAGGAAAGGACGTACAATGAGAAGAAACGAAAAAGAGAGAAATGTGCGTCCTGTTGAAATGTGAAGTCCTGTCCTTTCATAGTAAAGTGTGACATTAAAGCCATCATACAAGATACGCTCTTTTTCTGAAGATAGCGAGGAGAAGCATTAAAAACACGGTGAGAGACAAACTCTGTGAGTGCAAGAGCATACTGCACTTTTGTATGTATTTCTGTTTCTCTTTCTTTATTAGATAGAAAAAATCATATTCATACTTTTCTAAGACTTCTACAGTTGAAAGACTGTCTGTCGGTTGCATAGAAACATTCAAAACGATGCAATCATAATAAACATTTTGGAAAATTATTAAAGACATATTATTATTTATAAGATAATAAATAATTTATAAAAATAAAAGATTTTATAATTAGACTCCAATTACCGGCCGAATTCCTAAACTTTCGAAAAGGCGAACAAGTACGAGCGAACGAGTGAAGAAGTTTGCCGGCTAAGCTATTCGCCTTCGTAACCGCCATAGATTACTGAATCTTACGATTACCATGTGATATATTTCGAGTCACTCTTTTTGATTTGCTCATCTTTTCTTTGTACTTTTCGTCTTTTATCAATCTTGTATTTTATAGCGATGGCAAATCGTCGCGAAACGGAGACGTTTTCGTGAAATTAGAATTAACCAGATTTCATCCAAATGTTAAAATAATTTTAAGGAATCTTTTGATTATTAATTCTAATACTCTAAATTATCTTGTCTTTATATCGATTTCTTTCATAAATAAATCAATAAATCTATATGCATGTATGTATATCAAAAGCGTTCAGCCTCACATTGCGCATGCACAAAATTGCAATATTAAACTTTAAAATACGTATAGAAGTGAATTAAACGTATACGCAAATATCTCGAAGCAATGCGGAATACATATTCGCGTAAATTTAAGCACATATTTCGGAAACGCAGCCGACAGAGCAGAAACGTAATTCCGAGAGTACAAATGTAGGCCGTACGATATATCTGCGTCAGGTAGACCAATGTCCTGTTCCACCTATCATGAATCAACCACTGTATTGCGGCTACTTTGGATTGTCCCAGCCTCGAAACACGTCCGATTACAGATCTCGCTATCGATTTTTACTAAAATTTCACTACGCTGCGCAACAACATTGGCGATATTGCATGATTGGCTTATCACTAATCACGTAAATTCGGAGACACTTTTCATTATAATGTCCCCAACAAAAGCCACTGAATTTTATATAGAATCGTTATTTCAGCTATGAATTTTGTCTCTTAAAAAAGAATACGTTTTTATAAGGTTTTTAATTAAAGTCCGATTGTCATTCTCGTGAGTCGCGAGCTAGTTTTCCTGGAGTAAGGTCGCAATTATGTCGCATCGCAAAGTGCCGGATATTGTTCACGTCGGTCCGTTGAGGAGACCGTCCGTTCTTCGTACGAGCTTTTTGCAAGACGGACTTATGGCTGAGTCCTGTCACGTACGACGAGTTTATTTAGTTCTATGAAAGAAACACTGCGACATACGAGGAAGCACGAAAATACTCTACTTGACGCGACTCCCCAAAGCTTATTGCACTGGCCGAGAACTGGCGAGCGAAACAATTAGGGAGTACGCTATCGGGGTATAACTAACAATACGATCTTATCGAGAAGTTGGCTCAGATAGATACGCTCAAAACGCTTTTGGTCCTTAACGTCTTTGTTGATTAACCAGTGAATTGACGGACAAAGGAAAGATTGTCGATTGGCTCCAGAGTTTCCAATCAAACGGAATGGATGGCCCAAGAAAGCTGCCTTGGTTGGCTTGTCACGTTTGCACCATTGAGATTTATTAGCGCCGACGAACGTGGTGAACCATCGACAATGATAGCTCCATTAGGACTGAGCCAGTGGCGTAGCTAGGTGAACATACGCCCTAAATAATTCAGAATAATTTAGTGTAAATAAACTCATCATTCCCAATCATTTTATTCGTCCAGCGAATTATGCGGTCCCAAAACAATAAATATCTCCTGAAAGATGTAGTAAGACGAATTCATTTAACCGTCGCACCGACCGTTGTCAAGATGCGGGAGCGAGAAAAACAGTCGTACTTTCGAAGGAACGGGAACGGGAAGAAAGTTTCTCGAAATTAAACGCCTCGAATGAGACGTTACTAATTTCCTTTTTATGCCCGTTCATCTCAAGTTTGAGGCTCATCGATCTCTCGCATCGGTTCAATCCAGTCTGCTCGCCACGAAAAAGTTTTCCGCGCTCAAAGAGAAAAAGAGACGGGCGAAGCGAAAGGACGGGACGACCGGAGAAGGAGAGAGCCAACCGACGGTGAGCCAACGTCGGTAAAAAGAGACGACATAGAAAATTTCGGTGGTAACTGGTGGGAAGGATGGCTGGGGTGTAAGAGGATCGCTGGTGGGAAACGTAGAAAAGTGGAACGCCTCACGTCGACGAGCGGTTCCGTGTGCCAGCCAGAAATATACTATCGATCAGAAGCGCGGTTGTATACATATATGTACATGTGCGCGCACGCTGTACGAAGTAACGCGCGTGCACACGAGCGGACGGGTGGGTTTTGGTGCAACCGCAAAACTTTCACAATTTTGACCGCGCGCGATCAATAGGTTTGCGCTGATATATTATTCGAGCGTCGTGACGTGGCCACGGCGTGAAGAGACTTGACGCGAGAACGCGCGCACGAAGACGTCGCATCGCGTCGCGTCGCGCTTCTCAGGAATTCAATTCCATCCGTTATGTACCGACGACATGATCGCCCCGGCGCGGCGCGGCGCGGCGTGCCGTATACGCGGATCGAACGAAAGGCTGATCGATGGAAAGTTTCGAGGTGCAATGGCAGAGACTCGAGAGAATTTCGGGTGTCGCAATTTAAGTTACGCCGACATACCTCCAAGAGAGTGCAAAATCTGACGGTCGTAGCCGCGATCGATCGTCTCGAGATTGCGAGCGTCTCGTCGAAAGAAAATACCCGGTTTTGCGATGCAAGTTAGAGACGTTTTGAATTTTAGATTGTTCTTGGGAACGATCATGAAACTGATCCGCGGAAGGAGAATGAAATCGGCGACTGGGCGGGAGCCAGGTTCATAATCATTTTATAGACCTTTTAATATTAAAAGTGGCTTTAACTTATATTGCTACCGTAGCCACTTACCTGTGGCTCGAGTTACGACAAATTTCGAAGTCTATCTGCGTCGCACAATCGCGTAAAATTCCTATTTCACGCGATTGTGCGAAAAATGAAATGGTCGAAAAACTTCATCGTCGCGAGTTTGCGATAAGGATTTTTCAAAACACTTATTCAAAGGATGCTTTTCTTCAATTACGATTAATTTCAACTTATAAAAGTCGTATTGTGAGCGAAAATGATCGAATTCGCAAACATCGCTGATGTACAAAGAGTGTCGGAGCATGACGAAATCTCTAGATAATGGATGCCCCATGAGTTTCGCGCTACAAATCGATCAGAATAATTCCAATCGACGCTCGAACACAGTTAGCGAATTGCAGCAGAGCCGTAGGGTGATTCATGATGGGTAATTTCACAGTCACGTAGTGGCCGCGGCGTCACGGAACATCGTAATTCAAAATTATGAGCGAACGGATCGCGTGAATCTGGGACGAGTTCACGATAGGTTAGATAGACCGAAAGCACAGATCACGTGGGGGATTGCCTCTAGAGACAGTCTTCGACCTAGCCACGTTTAATCACTCAAGTTTCCTAATTAGTAGTGCCCTTGAGTATATATTGCCTTTACATGCCATTCACTTTATCCCAATGTTTGCAAAACCACGTAACAATATTCGATGTCGGAAATTTCGGACAAAGTTACGTTTTCAAAGTATTGACTTGCGAAAAACAAGGATTATCGTTAATATAATCATAAATCATAATGCTATACGAGCCTTTGACAACATCCTATCGCTTATTGTTAATAGATTACAAGCGGGAAATTCATTTAGTAAAATGCAATGCAAATTTCTCAACAAAGTAATTCTATTTACAGAAATTAAAATAATAAATAATGTGATAATGTTATAAACGTTAAAGTAAAAACACTCTTATACATCAGATATTGGTAAAGGCCGAATTGAGAGAAATACAACTGCTCTATAATAATTAATTTTCAAGTTCTTCAAATTTTATTTTGAAAAATTGCAGATGCTTTTATAGAGCCACTAATATCATTGTGATTTACTACTTAGGCAGCCCGATAGAAAAATTGTGCTGTAAAATATCGGCTTTATAATGGCTTGCCAAAATTTCAATGAACTAAAATTTTATAGATTTTTTTCGAAAGAGAGCATAAATACACGAGTAAGTTCGACAGATTGATAATCTATAAAGAAATAATAGGCAACTTAAACTACAAAACAATTGACAGCAGATGTTGAAACTTATATATACGAACCGTGAGTAAAAAACTATTATACTACAATCCGATGGAATCAACTCGTTATATATCGATGCGGTCCAATTAGCAAAACAATTACAAAAGTTCATTCGATGTTACATCATGTTTGTACGAAAATAGAAATTGCGTCGTACCTCACACACTGTGATAGTTTCATTTTTTCAATCAGCTTCATTGCCGTATTGTTTAATCGCCCGTATCTGCCTTGTATTCGTGTATTTACATGTGCAAATCCCTCGTGAAAACCCCGCCGTTCAAATATCGTCGAAACATCGTGAAAAGTAGCGTGCGCGTCGCACGAGCGAATGAAAATATCGTTTACATTGTTGAAAAGCCAACAACATCAGCAATGCCAGTTCTTCGCGGGAACGACGCCGTGCGACGGAAGCGAACCCGCTATCGACCCGTACAATGCAATTAGCAAAGTGCCAGGAACATTACTCATTACATATTGTCGACGTCGCCGACATTCGTCCGACGAATACGCACGACTAATGATTGAAAGTCTGACGGGATTTTGTCTGGAATAGTCGTCGTTGCCTCGAGGTACCTCGTTAGCGTAAACGCCAGCGATAAAATATGAGACACGCGTTGGCAATAAAGAGCTTAACTACATTTCCGTCCATTAATTATATATGTGCTTTATTAATTCTCATATTTATTCCACAATCTATTACCGCTATACTTTCGAGAGTCTCCATTTACTTTATTCGATTTATTCAAGGTTTGCTTTATATTCGTGCAACACTATGCACGCTTCATGTACAACGAAATGTTTAACATTCAATGTATTCAGTAAGCTCTCCGCAGTAGCCACTGGATTTCGAGAAAGAGGAAGCAACCTAGCAAGAAGAATCGCTCGAATATCCAGTACGGTGGTAATGGATACAGTAAGGATAATCCTATAAGGATTGACCATCTCGTGAGACTTTCAAGAGGTAAAAGCTCTCTGTACCCCTAAAGTATAAATAAATTTGATAAAGCGATAATGGCACACATTTCTTGTGCTAGTCGTTTTTCGAATAAAAAGTATTAGATTCTTTCTAACAAGAACGCTGAGACGATAAAATATAATTAGAGATAATAAAATATAATTTGCGATAATACAATAAAAATTTGTATATTAATCGTATATTAATCGTATATTAATCGTATGTTAGTATATTAATCGTTTATATTTATTTTCATGCTACAGAGATGAAATTGATTTGCTCAATAACACGTTTATAAAAAATTATAGCACATAAATTCAATGTGAATTTGTTTGCTAATAATTCAAATCATATTTAAAAAATAAATATCCCCACAAATTAAAAATTAAACCAATTATTTCAGTAAATGGCTACAATATATTTTATTTTTATAATATTATGTAATAAAGTTTTTAACAAGCTAGCGTGTCGAGACGCCAGTTGGAAAACACCAATTTGAGTAACATCATAAACTGCAAAAAACTTCGTTATGTCACCACGAGAAGTTTCAAACAATGATGAATAAAACAAGAAACAAAGAAATGAAGAAAATTACGAGAGATGGATGTTAGACACGATAGAATTCGTAGATAGTTAACGGAGAAGTGCTCTCGAAAGTTTATTACCGCTTTGTACAATCACAAAGTTTGAAAATTCGTTTTCCATATATCTCGTTGTCGCCGTATTAAAGTTATCGACTGATTATCGAAGTTTCTTCGTTGTTATCTCGATAGTTTCCATTATTAGTGGAATTTTTCAAAAACTTGGCAACTTCTTATGCAGACTCACATAAAATTGCCAATGTAATAAAAAAAAGAAAAATGTAATAAAATAAATATAAAAAATTACAGTTATACATTTTATCAGAAAAATACCACACTGAGAAAAAAAGCTGTTGCTTCAATTAAAGTGTTATCACGGGGTGCCAATAACATAAAGTAGTTCATACAATTGTATTATTATATTAGACCCAATGTCTGCATTTTTAAACCAATAATTCAATCATTGTTTTAACAATCCAAATATTGGGTCTATTAATAATACAATTGAATGAACTACTTATGTTTTTGGCACCCCGTGATAACACTTTAATTGAAGTAACAGCTTTTTTTCTCAGTGCATTTTTGCGGTAAAGTAGGGAATTATGTGAGGAATATCAATTAAAAAAGACTGGAATATAGCAAAAGAGAAAAAGGAGAAGGAAAAAGAAAAGGAGATAGCCATAATATTTCCAGTATAATTCGAGCTTTTATCGGCAATTCAAACTTCTAATGGATGCTTTATCAGCAGAAAGAAAATACACTTCTCTTCACAGAAATTTCCGAATTTCCACAAACATAACAAAACTTGTTGCGACAAATCTGACGCTATAAGAGAATATCGAAAAGAAGGACAAGGAAACAAAGGATGGAAACATTCATCCAAACAGGGACCAAAAGAAGGAACAAAGATGAAGGAAAAGACAGATGAAAAGGATAGACTTAAAAAGACTAAGCAAGACTCGCGAACAGTCGGTGAAAGGACTTGTTCGGAAGTTTATCATTACTTTGTACTCGTACATCGGAAAACTCCGCGTCTCCGCAACGGCTCGTATCCGATACCCGCCAGCTAATATCATTTTAAAACCAAAGTTTCGCGCAAACTTTTGTTTATTATTTCCCTGCAGCATCCTATGCCGACCAGCCGCGGGGCGGCGCCGAGAACAAGAGGTTAGTCCTCCAATCGAACTTTCTTTATCCAAGCTCGCCTTGGGCGAAGTATTTCCCTTTTCCCCTCTCTTCGGATGTTCGAACAGTATCGAGAGTAGTCGAATAGAAGTCGGAAAAGAAATAGAATGTCGCGAGCCGATATCACTTTATTAGCCGGATATTTTCTCCTCGGAAATAAAAAGGAGCAATTGGATTGAGAGTATTGCAAGCTTCTGATCTCGGTGCAATCGCATCGGCATTCGTTTGTACAATGAACTACTTGTGCTTTGAAAATATATTTAAACAATAACTTGAATTATACAGTTTAATCACTTCTTTTATTATTTCTGTTATAAGTTACGTAAAAATATCTTACAAATAAAAGTTGCTTAGTAAAAACATATGAATAGTTGATATAAGTATTCTGTACGCCTTATGCAGTAATAGTGAAACACCTCAGGTTTTAGCGAGGCAAATATTTAAGATAAAATGTTGTTCCGTTTTTACATATATGCAACACCAAGACGGAATAAGGTCGCAACCGTGATAAATTAGCAAAGGTTAAAGCATACTTATGGAGCGCGCGAAGGTTGGCTCAAACTCCACTGCGAAGTATTCCTCAAAGTTGTATTTATCGGTGAATAGATTAAGATTATGCTCGTGGGTGTAATGGAAGGTCGACGGTTTCATGCTGCACTCAGTCCCACGAGATGAATGAGGCGGACAGATAAGTGGAGAGAAACCCAGAGAGAGGTTTCTCTGGATAAGATAGAGGGTCGAAAGGGGTGGATTGCTAGTGTTCTGCATGATCGCTTCATTAACCTGTATTGTCTTGTAGCTACATTGCTCAAGATTACACTTCTTATCATATAGATGGACAAATAGCGAAACTGTTATGTAAACACGAATGATAATAAATTTAACAAATATTCAAATTGCACTACATTATACGTTATCGTGCATTATAACATAGCATATAACATACTTATATATAATAAAATTAGAGAGAGAGAGAGAGAGAGAGAGAGAATTTGTCCTTTTTAACTACATAATATACAGATCATCGTGTAAAAATATGAAGTGAAAATATATTTACAATTGTGAGCTTCTAGTAAAATAGCAGTAGAATCGATAAGGTAAAAAATAGAAAGTAATAAATGTTTACCTATTAAAGACATATGTCGATAAGTTTAAGAGAGCGTTACAGATGCAAGACAAGTGAGACAAAGGCACCTGTAACCGATGGAAGCAGAGTCGATGAAAAGAGATCAAAAAGTAAGTAGATATAGACGCAGCAAAGGACCGTTGCGCAGAGATGTTGGTTGCGTTAATTAGAGTGCAAAATCGAGAAATGGGTCAGATTATCGAGTTGACTTAAGTATGTTAGGATAAATTTGTTTGGATATTTATTATAAATAAACATATTTCTTGTTTTTGTATTCGTCAAATTAATTTTCAAATTTAGTAAACCTAGATCTATAGTACTTACACAATATAACTCAAATACAAGAATTATTATATTCAAATATAAATATATTCAATAAAATTTTATATTTATCGTATATTAAGTTTATTACAAATTATATTCATTTTTGAGATTGCTTGATAAATATTTTTTAAATGTAATATTAATGTGTTTGATTATATCTTGATACATTTTATCTATCAAACGTTTCAAGTGTTTTGAATGTTATTATATAAACTTTTTAATTATAGACGAATCATTCAAAAAACAATTACAATTAATATTAAATGAGAATGATGACTATCTTAATTTCGATTGTAATATACAAAATGCATAAGATTTCCTTTCGTAATATTTACAATATATATTGGCTACGTTATCAGCATTCACGTACTTTAAAATATAATCCTTGTTGCATCCCGACAGACAAAGGAAACAAATGATAGAAAGTGAAGGAATAAAACAAAATAAAGAACGGAGTGAATCGAAGAGCCGCGCCGAATGAGGAGATAGGTAGACAACAAGGGGGTGGGTTTCTATCGACGGCACGGTACGTCACGGCCAAACGATGGGCTTGCCGTGCACTGGATGATCGGTTCATTTCCGATCGTTGCCCACAATCAACAATACACCCCTGGACATTCTGGATTCCAGATCTGTCGGCATGATCAGCTCCGCGAACCGTTTATCTGTCTGTATACAGGAAGATACACGCCTGCGCAATCGCGAATACATCGTGAACACACGTGAGAATATAGGGTTGTATATGCAGTTGCGCGCGAGCAAAGGTGCATTGCAGTGGAGAATCTGACTGTGCTTCGTTGCAATGGAGCTTGTTATCTGTTGTACCGGCGGGCGAGGCTGATGTACCATTTATTGCCCGTAGAGCAACAACAACTACCTGAACTATTCCAACTAACTAACGCATTGAAATTGATAGTTGTTTAAAAAGGGGGTTTTTGTTAAACAGAACGAAAGATGTGATTAGCTTTGATGCATTGAATCTTTTTCAATAATACAAAGAGATACTTACCGTTAGTGATCACGAGAACAAATAAAAGAAGTGGCAGTTCAATTTAATGTATAGACAATTAGATCTAAGAAGAAAGTTTTGAAGAAATTAGACATGCAAAAAAATATTATCACGGTTTCATGTATGTATGTAAGAGAGAGAGAATTAGTATGTTAAAATAATATCAATATATAGTACAGTATTACTATTATATATATATATATATATATGTATACATATATACAAATTAAAAATAACGTAATTATTTTTTTTATCAAGTTTTATCAATTTATATAAAAAATTTATTTAAATATTATTATTTGATAGATTTTTTAAATTAAAATATTAAATTAAATTATTTTTTAGTGTTTTTCTTATATTTTTTATTAATAAGATTACATAACGCGCAAACAACATAAAAATTCATTCATTGCTCTAAATTGTATTAATGATCAGAAGAAGTAAAAATTGATAGTACATCAGAGGGTTAATCGCGTCGTTTTTATACAAGTGCATTGTCAAAGCATTTAAATGAATTTCATTCGGTCAGTCTGTATATCAGTGGCATGATAACCATTATCGATATTACGTCAAAACGGTCGAACGAGAGAGTTAAAAATGTAACGTAAATCACTTAATAGTACTTGATGGACTGTAGGAACACTTGCCGTTTTTCAGAGATACTTCTAACAGAATAACCAAAATACCACTGTCACACACACACACACACACACACGCACACATACACACACACACACACACACGCACGCACGCACGCACACGCACACGCGCACGCGCACGCGCATGCACTTTATGAATACTGGAAAAGTTCATTGATGTCAATCAAATTTTTGAAAGACAACTAGTAGATCATAAGTTCGATCTTTATATTAATAATATTTTTGTCGCTTAATACAATTTAACAGATGAATAATAATTTAAAAAATAATAGTAGAAAAATTTATATGGAAAATGTATAATTCTGTTATAGATTGTGAATTGTGAAAACGATAAAGCGATTTGACGAATGGAATAAAAAGACATTTAGGAAAAGTCTTGCCTTTACAGTGGCGCTTGCGAATTTGCTGAATGAGCTTTAATTAGAAGAATCCTAATTTTAGTCAACAGCTTAAAACATGTCAAGACCGGGACTTTAAGGTTCGTATATCTCACAGCGTAATTGGCAAATTAATGATAGGCTTCCACTATTATTTCTCCCTTTGAACTAAACAACTTCCGTTATTGTAATTTTTTTTTTGAATGTTCAAATGCACCGAAAATATTCAAGTGTTTTACTTTAAATGCCCCACCCTGCATATCTCTCTCTCCCCTCTCCCCCTCCCTCCCTCCTCCTCTTTCTCCCTCTCCCTCTCCCTCTCTCTCTCTCTCTCTCTCTCTCTCTCTCTCTCAATGCTTAAATAATCGAAAATAGTTCAAATTAAAATATAATATATTCTCTAATATTGCGCTTTTATTTTTGTGCGGCATATCTAAATATTTTAATATCAATTGTCTGGCATCTCATTAACTTTATGAAACTTTGGTATAAAAATAAAAAAGTTTAACCGCTTTTGAAAGCGTAGTTTTACAGGGATAATTTTTCAGCAAATAATAGTCAATGAGAAGAAATGTGCCATAATTTTTACCGCATATCATAGGAACATTTGTAAATCTAATAAACAATGTTTAAATGACATCATTTCTGGTAAAATATTGAAGAAACTTATATGTATTTTTGATAACCGATTGTTTTTTATAGGTTGTATACATTGAATGTGTTTCAACTAATCATAATGGTATTTGTTTACTCCTTTTAAATAGCTCATTTTTAATCCTAATGACCAGATTAATAAAATTATCACATATCTACTTAGCATATATATAACAAGTATTTTTACTGGTTTTATTGTTTGCGTTATTATTAATTTAAATTATACTTGAATATGTATTAATTGTCAAATATATAAATGTTTTTAAATAACGAGCAAAGAAAGATTGATAGACACATTAATTATCGATATAACAAGGTATCCATGAAAAATTCTATAGAAGTGGCTCCAATAAGCTCCACAGAGTTTCCTTAAAAAGTTCCACCCACCGCGTCGTAAGTTTCTTCCAAGCATGAAAGTCAGCGTGAAATTTTTCAGAAGCCCGGCGTATATAAAGCGGAAGAAACAAAAGCAGAACGAACCGTTAAGCCGCAAGGCGGTGGGGGGACAGAGGAGAGGGGATTTGAAGATGAATGGAGAACGCGAGAGGGTGCAAGGAAATAAGAAAAACTCTATTAAGGAGGACCCCTTTCGTTGGCAGCGTCATATCGGTCGAGCGATGGTAGGAAAAGTTGTAGAAGGAGAGGAAGAGAAAGAGGAGTTGAAGAAGGAAGGAGTGAGATAGCCAGAACAGATATGGTAGGGGAAATTTTCAGCGTTGAAAGGATTATGGCGAGCTGTGCCAAGTTCAAAGAACCGCTCGCGATAATCGGCGACATGATTTTCTACTGCTTCATGTTCTTTCATCCATTATGACTCTCTCTCTTCAAATTGCGAAATATTTTTCTAACATTTTCAGCATTCTTGTCGCGGTCAAGCAAATAATAAAAGTTAACTCGAAGGAAAATACCAGAACTTGAAATACAGTTGCTTTGATAGCGACTCAGATGTTGAATTTAAAGCAATTGCTATTGATGCGATTTCACGCATACACAAAATTGAGTATGTATTACAGATATTTAAATACTTTATCATTGTTATTTGTTATTAGATGTCTACACTGTCGACTAAAAATTTGAGACTATTAATTAAAAACGTCTACTATAAAATAAAATCAAACTTATGTATTATAATTTTATGTTTTTATTATTTTACTCATTGTTTTATAATAAAATGAAAAAGAATATAAAATGTTTGAAAGTTCTACAAAAAAATACTTTTTTTACAAAATAAAAAGCATCACAGACTATTAGACATTTTTTTTGTCAAAGTAGCCACCTTTACATTTAATTATTTTTTTTTACTAATCTGGCTAGAAATTTATTATAAGTTAAGTTTATTAGTATATTGTTTAGATTATAACTTAAGTTTATCATGTTGGTAGAAAAAAGGCTTTATGGCCGTAATCCATTTCCTTAAAATTAAACAATGTTACGTTAACACACACAACTGTGCTAAATATAATACCTATTTACTTTCAAATTAAGAAAAAATATTGAATAAAGTATGAACTGGACTTTTAAGTAGTGTTTCACTGGAATATATTCTTAAATTTTATATATGATTTCAAACTTATAGCCAGCAGTGTATTTTATATATTTGCAAATTTAATACGCCTGACGAGATGATATGATTTATGATATTGCGCAGATATTGCGCTTCAATAATAACACAATACGCATTCAAGAATAAGCATTTTCATCACTGCCGCTAAATGCAAAATGCAAAGATAATACTTGAGATGTCGGTTTAAAATATATATTAAAGATAGCTAGACGCCGCATCCAGTACAAGACGCATATATATTTTCATTTTATAAAAGACATAAGTTTCGTTCTTTTCTCCTCGTCTCCGCTTTCCATACACCGTTCCTCTTTCTGCTGTCATACTTAGCGCTTGAAAAGCGCAAACCTCATATCGTACGTCGGCAAATATTCATAAGTTAAATATCGCTTCTCCGCGGGAGGTAAGGATTCGTGATATAACATCGCTGCATCGGCGCGGTATTACTTTTGGCGCGAAGAGCTTCGCACGTATGAGTCCACGCTGCTCCACACGCGTGAAAACGACGGCTGCTTTACCTAAGATGGCTTAGGTGAAACAATTTCGGCATTTTATCCATGTATCATCTCGACATTTGGCGAATGTCAAGGCCTTCTTGGACCGGGTGTGAAACACACTGCGAAATGACATTATTACAGACGAGATTCCAAGATGGTAAAATGCGAAGAAAACAAACAAAAATTGGAGACGAGAAGGGCAGAAATTTATCTCTATAAATTGGAAATCATTTGACGATTTAATCTTCAAAAGTTCAAACTGAGTTACATACATATTTATACACATATACAGGATGCGGCAAAAGTACCGAACCGGTGAAATATCTCGAAAACAAGACATTTTAGAATAAAATGTTTCATACAAAAGTTGTAGGGTTTTAAAAAATGCATCAAACGCCGATATTTATTTGACGTTGAGCATAAGCTTGGAGAAGCTCTCAAGTTTAGGTTAAATTTTTTAAATGGAACGCCTAATTATTTATCGTATATTCTTGTAGCTTATCTCGAGAGCTTTTCAAAACACTATAAGAAAATTATTTTTTGTTAAGTATTTTTCGAGACATGAGTTGATGAAGTTCAAGTACCGCCGGTATTAGCATGGCATTATCCAAGGTGTACCGCATGGAGGTAGCTTGGTGTGTGTCCGTACGCACGCACGCACACACGGACACACACCAAGCTACCTCCATGCGGTACACCTTGGATAATGCCATGCTAATACCGGCGGTACTTGAACTTCATCAACTCATGTCTCAAAAAATACTTAACAAAAAATAATTTTTTTATAGTGTTTTGAAAAGCTCTCGAGATAAGCTACAAGAATATACGATAAATAATTAGGCGTTCCATTTAAAAAATTCAACCTAAACTTAAGAGCTCCTCCAAGCTTATGCTCAATGTCAAATAAATATCGGCGTTTGATACATTTTTTTAAAACCCTACAACCCGCATAGAAAATTTTCTGTAATTTTTTGTATGAAACATTTTGTTCTAAAATGTCTTGTTTTCGAGATATTTCACCGGTCCGGTACTTTTGCCGTACCCTGTATGTAATCAAGAAAGATATGTTTTACACATTTTATATTATTAAAATTTAGTAAAAAGATGTTATGGAATATTATATAACAAAAAATGTTAATTGCTAATTAAAGTTTTGAGTATGTGAATAATATAATTTAAATAATTATTCATTTAAATATGAATAATTTTCTAATCCACCCAAATAAATATATTATGTATATCTATAAATAATGTATTAATTTTCATTTGTTTAATATTTTGGATAAATATCCAAAATATTTGAAAAATATTACTTTTTATTTTTTTAAATAAAAAAATGAAAAAAATTTTAAAATTACTTATTAAAATACAAAATATTCATTTAAATAATTATTATTAAGATATTCTTTTCATAATTATTTATATAATATTTAATAAAACATAAAGGAATAGGATACTTTTTTTAAAACAGATATAACTAAAAACGGAAAAATACAAAACCTCAAATATTTGTTAATTTTAAAAAATATTTGTTAATTTTAAAAGTTCTATTACAAAAATATCCGATGTTTTCCAGCAAAAAGTAAAAACGGCAAAAAAATGAAGCTTTATTACATTTGGCCGAGGGGCCATTCACTAATGAAATCAAGTGTACACCTGATTTGTAATCATGTGTAATCAACAGTGAAATCAATTCGTAATCACGTGTAATCTTGCAATATATTTTGAAATCATTTACATTAAACAAAAGCGTAATCAGTGTAATAAAAAAAAAATAAGTAAGAAATCGCGTGAAATCGTTGCTAAAATAATTTGTAATCGCAATGAAATCATTTGTAATCACAATGATATCATTTGTAATCACTGTGATATTATTTGTAATCACAATGAAATCAACTGTGATCACAATCGATTTCACACAATCGTATAAAGTCACTTTAGTAGTTGTAATCACATCGTAATCAACTGTAATCAATTGTAATCAACTGTACTTTGTAATCACGTGTAACAAAAGCGTAATCAGTGTAATCAAAGAAAAATAAGTAAGAAATCGCGTGAAATTGTTGCTAAAATAATTTGTAATCGCAATGAAATCATTTGTAATCGCAATGAAATCATTCGTAATCACAATGATATCATTTGTAATCATTATGATAATATTTGTAATCACAATGAAATCAGCTGTGATTACAATCGATTTCACACAGTCGTATAAAGTCACTTTAGTAGTTGAAATCACATCGTAATCAACTGTAATCAATTGTAATCAATTGTATTTTGTAATCACGTGTACATCCAATAGCTGAGTGAATAGCCCCTCGCATTTGGCCTTTTTACAATTAATTTAATAATATTCGTGTTGCCGATGGTCGTATTCTAATTTACTCCTTTTTTGTAGTACGACAATCTTCACGTTAATCCGTTTATCGTAAACAAACAAAAGTTCAAAATTAAAATGGACAAAATTTTTCGTGAGCTATTGAAAATTGCAAGATTATTCGCAGTACGTCGATGCGGGAAAGACGAGCTGATGTTCCACCACGAATTGTGACGAATCTTCCATGAACTGGTGACAAAATAGGCAAAGTTACTCGCACCTCTGAGATGAGATTGTTGTCCCTTGAGATCAGATCGAGCATTTGAAATTTCCCTGAGACCATCTGTTGCCAAACTTTATATTCGCCTCCCTTGTGTATCCCAGAGGCCTTCGTGTTTTAAAGTATTCGTCATCCAAATTATTCTCATATATATACTTATACCCCAGACAATTATTAAATCAATAATTCGCAGTTATAAATATGCATAGTCTCATCCAGGATGAAAATTATGTATAATTAAGAAACCTTGAATAATTTTTAAATCGAATGATTACTATATATACCATGTTACTTTACGTAAAATAAATTTTGTGTATATTACATCAAATACAATTATTACGAATGTTAGTCCTCCTAAAAGGTTATCTTTTTATTTCATCCTTCCAATCCTTCTGATTTCCACAAATCGTTCCTCGTAATAAATATGACTATTTAATATCTATTAGCGTATATTAGACAAACACAATATTTATCCGTGGCGAATTTGCTTTCGGATTCATACAACTTGGCTAGTCCGGATTAGTTTCGTTTATCGTAACTACTACGAATGTACGAGACCGCGGAATATCCACCGCACATCGCAGTGAACAGTTGCAAAACTTGTACGAAACGCCAGCAAAACGGGAGAAGTTGCTTCATACTCTGGCATGAAATTATTTCTGAAGCTCAATGTAAACCTCCGAAAGTGCAACGGAGCAATTTTGTGTCTAGATTCACCGTCACGTCTAATGCACCGAGATAAGGAAACAAAGTGAGAACGAGCGAATAATCGTATAAATCTTTTCGCCAAAATCTGCTTGTGTTAATTACAATTACAGCTTATTCATATTATCTTTACATTCTTATCAATATCTACATTTAATAATAATAATAATAATAATAGTAACTTTATCATAAGTAATATAGAATACACACAAAAAAACAAATATTGAGCAATATTAAGTAATAATAATACTAAAACATATAGTCATAAGATACATATCTGCGTGCATTTATTGCCTAAAAGTTATTACAGGGTGTTTACTTCAATTATGTAAAAAAATTCCCTGAGAATTCCCGGATTTTCCAGGTATTTTTATTAAAAATTCCAGGTAAGATTAGAGAATTTTTAAATGTAATTTTTTGAAATAAATTAATTTTATTATACGCCCTTTTTAATATTTCTTCCTCTTATAGTCTTCCTACGAGACTTTACCTATTCTTTTCTACAATTGGAACCGCGGAACCTATATATGGAAGGCTCAAATTTATTGCTAATCAATTCTCGATAATCTGCAAAATAATTAAAGAAACCACTTTTTCATGAAGAGACAAAATTTAAATTTAAAAATAAAATTCCAAAAATTTCCCTAAATGCTAATAAAATTCCATAAAAACCCCTGATTTTCAAGGGTAAAAAAGAAATCCTCTGAAAATTCTAGGTTTTCCAGGTTTTTCCAGATTGTAAACACTCTGTATTACAAATATGTTAGCAAAAATAGAGCATTTTTTCGTTAACAAGCACTATCGTTTGTCATATTTTTAGTCGTCCAGATCATTATTGCTATTAACGTTATAGTTTTCGTCATTCTAATCGGTATAAAGAAGGTATAAAGAAGAAAGACTGAGAATCGAATGGCAAAATTATTTTGCTTCGTATATCTCCTAACAATCGATCGAAAGATAATCGGTCCATAGTTAGAAGAGTCCTGCTGCAAGTTTTCTACTTCGTAGTTCTGTTTCGATTGAACAGTCGAATCGAATCAAAGTAGAATTTCTTTTCGATTACATGATTTGTCATTAAAAAAACATTAAAAACAGAATACCTTTTTATTGTAAATATTCTCGGTTTTGGATTTGCATAAAAATATTTCTCACTCATTGTTCTTTACATGTACTGCGTTTTCTCTTATCCAACTTTTAACGAAGCGCAATAATTGCATAACGAACGACGAAGAAAATAGCACAAGGCACAAAGGATACGATAAAGGAAACAACATGAAAGGATGAGGGAACTCGGATTTCTCGAAATTCTAGCAGTGGCGCAAACTTTTGGCGAAACTTGAGTCGATTATTTTAATGCATGGAGAGACAACGGCACACTCGGGATAAGTTTAGGGAGACAAGAAATAAACAACTGCGACAACGAAGGGTACTGCCAGAACCCTCGTTCCTGTTTATGATTCTATTACATCGTCTGTCTGCTCCTTTAGTTTTCTCTTACAAAAAATCAATTGAAGATATTATCTATGATTCATGATCTTGCATAGTCAACGATTTTATAGTGACCGCTATAAAATCTAACGCTGATAGAACTCGAAAGATAGTTTAGTAATAACTATTAGAACGATACTCACTAAAATAATCCATGCATTGCAATATTCGAAGAAAACATTAAAAACATGAAAATTTGCTTTTGTGTGCGGCAATAGCTTTTTGTGCGTACAAATATATGTTTGAGATATAAAAATTTGTAGTATTATAAAAGAGAATATAGAGAGATATTTTTGTGAAATATTGTTTTACAAAAACTATAAGAGTATTATTTTACCAGTTGTAAACTTTTGAAATGGTGCAGTTACGATCTAAAAAAAGAAATTTTTAAAACGGAATAACTGATAAAAATCTTGTAAAACGAATTATGTCATATATTTGTTCAGAGCCCAAGGGGATGGCATCCAATGTGAATCACGGTAAAAGAGGAAACTTCGAAATGACGACCTGCGATTAATAAACTCGAGAATGTAATTTCGCTAAAAGCTACGGTAACGAGCTAGCAGAAACGATTACCAAATTTTGTATTAGCCTGAAAGTGCTGTCGTCAACGTTCCTGATTTTTGATCTAATTAGTTCTGGACTATTCATGAACATTATCGCTACTTGCATTTTTAATTTAATACTCAAGATGAATCTATGATTCAAATTACAAAATATACTCATCTCATTAATTAAATCGTAATGCATATTTTATGAAAAAGTTTGTAATATATATATAAAAGTAAATCTGATTTTTAATTATATCTTTTTATCTATATTATATGATACAAAGTGTAAGTCTTCCGGAGGGAGAAAGGGAGAGAGGAAGGGAGAAAGGGAGAGAGAGAGAGAGAACGTAAAACGTTTTACAAAATAATAAGCTTTATTATTACATTTTAATTGATAAAAAAACGATTAATTGCTTAAAATACCATGATTCGATATAATTTACATGTCAATAAATTTATATAAATTGTAGAATATTACTTAAACATAAATTAATCTTTTCTCCAAATATATTGAGACTCGCGATATTAAACATAAAATGGTAAACGATAAATATTAATATTTTCTGTTTATCAGTGTATTATAATAGTTAAATGAATAGTCTACTAGTCATAAATCAATCAATTATATCATATTCCCAATTTAATCATTTCATGGTTTAATCAATTAAAGTTTGTTACCATCAGTAAGACAGAAAATGTAACATATTTTCTTTAATTGAGTTTGTTCTTTACGAATTGATCTATATTTGACTTATATTCTTTCGTAATAACGATGTGAAACAAGAAAAGTCGTGATCGAGCTAGGAGTATGAGAAAACATGACGAGAAAGAAAAATTGTAACGGAAGCAAAGAACCGGAAAGAAAGATTTCTTCTAGGTACCGAGAACAAATCGAATTCGCTTTTGATTCAAGCTTTTCACTCTAAATATCGATGGCTACTCTTCACGCCTTGATTGCGTTTCCGCAGTATGCAATAAAATCCAAAACTATTGAATAATGTGAATAATGTTCCTATAGAGTTACACGTAAAAAATTAAACGTAATGTATCTAAATATTATAAGTAATGTAAAAAACATTTTGTAACAAATTATTAAATTAATTTCAAGGTAAAAAAGACTTTTAAAAATCGAAGACATAATAAAGAGATTTGCAGCTACAAAAATGGGAATTTTATGAAAGAGCTCGAGAAGAAATTAAACTTTAATTGATTGCCCAAGAAAAATGGAGCCGCGAACGTGCTCAATAGAAAATCGTTCGTTTCCTTTCCTCTTAACGATAAAGGTTAGATATATAATGGTGTAAAAAAACAATCTCTCAATAGTACTATTTTTTTTAAACGCGAGCAAACGTTCCACACACAGGTCATAACTATATTGAAATAATTAGTAAATCCAATTGATTTATCTAGTGCATCTATAGTCCTGATTGACTGACTCATCAACGTCCAGCTCAAACCCCTAAAACTAGAAACATGAAATTTGGGGAGTATATTCCTTCCATGACGTAAGCACCCACTAAGAAGGGATTTTTAGAAATTCGACCCCTAAGGGAGTGAAAAAGGGTAAAATGTGTTTTCACAGATTCCTCAATATCTCTCAGGCCCGATAAGATATCGATTTGGTTTTTGCTTACAAAGGTTACCCATACAAATGCTTAAAAACATAATTCAGGATTTTGCCCTAATCAACCTCTAAAAGGACAAATCTAGATTCGGAGGTAAATTATAAATAATTACAGGGTGTTGCCTGACATGGGGTAGTTGTGCTAAATTTAAATTGTTCGTTGCAATCAAAGGAAAGTTTATTGGAGTCAAAATGGATTTAAAGTAGTTAAATACTGTAGCGAAGCACGGGCATCAAGTCATCTAGTTTGATATAAACAAGAGCAATTCTCTGTTTATCTCCTAACATTAATTTTCCCCTAGGAAGAAGGGACATGAAGGCGAGAAAGTAAGAGCAGATGCAAGAGATTCTTCTCGACCGGTAGGAAACACACGGAAGTACATGGAGTTCTTCTTCTGTCTCGAAAGTTCTGCTTGCTGTTCAACCTGCGGAACCGTCGTCGCTCGTACCACACGCCTTCATACCTCGTGGTTTAAGGGATATTGGTTTTCAATTTGCATTCTCCCAATAGTCGGTCATGCATCATTCCGAAGTTGCAAACCACCACGGAACGCGGCACGGAATCGCGAAGCAGACCCTCCTACTTGGTGCCATGCCGGCGCGAGTTCCGAATAAAAAAGAACAAGACGATAACGCCTGCAAAAACAAAGTCTCAACCGCCAAGAGCGAAGTACGACGAAGCGAATGACGAACTCGCTGCACCACACCACGCTTTGGAGAACCGATCGATAAATATTTGATGGCGTCTAAAAGCAAGTTAATCTTGTAGACATGCGCGCGTACTTTTGGATGAGTACTCGTAGGCATCGTGTTCAGACTCGATCGATGGCGCACGTATACAAGCATGTAGACAAAGAAACAGTAGATTAAAAGAATGATCGCAAATTTTTTATTTATTTAGATACAAAACATTTCTATATACTATGCTTTCTGTCATAAGATATTACGTTTGCTTCTATAGATTATAAAAGAATTGTATATCGTATATTTGTAGAACGGAAATTGTTTATAAAAAATCGTATAAACTTTTGAAATACAAGCAATAATAAAAGCAATAAAGGAATAAAAATCTTTAGTTTTGTCTGACAATAAAAAATAATTTTTCTCTAATTATTGTATAAAAAGTATTATATTAATTAATATTAATTAATTTGATGAATTATAACTTTTACGAAATAAATCTAATTTTTTTGCGTTTTTCCAAAGATGTTTATAGATAATCGGCCTTAGGAAAGACAGGAAAAGTATCGGATACACCTTTCGAGGATCAATGGAGTTCAGCCACTTTGCTCCAGGTGAAGTTAATAATGAAGCGAGACTGAGATGCCTCTTCTGTCTTGGTTCTTGCAATGGCGAAACTTTGGCTTCGAATTCTCAACGAAAGTTTTGCGCTGTTGCTTGAGAAGCGTAAGACATGCAAGAAGTTTTCGCGGTAATAGGTCACGATAATCGACGCATGTATCAGATTCAGTTAAATGATGTAATATATGTACTATCAGCACGTATCTATACATGTACCGTGTGTAGAAATAATAATTAGGGGATGTCATCATAGATTAGTTGTATATTAACAGTACAAACAGCATGATTGTAATAATAAGAATCCGCAGAAAAGTTCAACGACAAAAAGAATTTGATAAGTTATCAAATAAATATAGCCCATATTTTTTATCTTACGAAACTTCTGATTCATCTTAAATCTAAGCGTGTTGAATATTTATTTGACTATTTTTCGGTTCCCGTTTCGTTATTGGCAAGCCATAAAATTGATGAAAATTGTGAATTAATATGCTATAGCGAAAATTCTGTAAATGTAAAATTGTAACTAAAAAGTCACAGTTTAACTCAATGTAAAATCAACGAGAGGTAGTATTGTTAAACTGTAGTCTATCGTTCGGCGAAGTGCGTTCCGGCGATCATTTAACGCGATAGTTAGCAAGCGCTCAGCGAATCGGTCTTTATTTATCGGCCCAGCGGAAAATCGTTTCGTACCGCGGCACGTCGAAAAGCTTTGGAAGGTGGAAGCACGTTTGAGAGGAAATTAGATCGGGCAATTTCCGTGTCCAGCAGCATGGGCGGTTGACGAGGGATGGAACAGGACGTCGAGAGAAGGGATAGGTGCGCGATGTGCAATTGGCCATGGTGTATTTATTTGAACGGTTGTACGGAATTAAACTGTTAAAAAAAAATTAAATTAGATTGTGTGTAATTAGCGACGTAGACTGAAAAGGATAAATAGAAAGAAAAAAGAAAAAGAGAGAAAAAAGATCCACGTTACTGGCTAGTTAGATTTTTGAGGTTTCATGGAAATGCTTTGAGTTTGCATGCGCACAATCCCTCCAAGTGTGATATTTAATTTTGGCTATTCTTCTTTAAATATACAAAAAATTTTTTTCAAATAGTAGAAATATAAATCACGTCAGTATATAAGCAGCATATCAAATACTTTTATATTATCGAAAACAATATTTGCAAAAGTTTGTAGAAAAGACTAATAATAAAAGATATGTAATAACATTACGTGTGTAATTTTTTTCTACATCATTGCAATCGTTATGTCTCGAATGCAGTGTACGACAGCTCATCTTTCCTCTTCTCTCGTTATCAAGCTCTCAAAAATCGTCGAGCCGATGATTAAGCGAGCGGTCCGGAACTCGGCGCGAGCCATGCGTAAGCTATGACACCTAACCATGCGCGCATCCCGGACAGGGGTAATTAATCTAAGCCCATCAGGTGAATGGCTACCGGTAGCACTACCGTCGCCGCGGGGGCAACAGCCGCGGGAGCAACAGCAGCGGCGGCGGCGACGGCGGCGATGGTGATAGTGGTGGTGGTGGTGGTGACAAATTACCTGGACGCGCGCGGCGTCCGAGTCGCGGATACAGTTGATATGGGCTGCTCGGCACGCTTGGCAGGTACAGTTGGCATACCATTGCGGTGTATCCTCTGCGGCCCAACGACGAACTCGCGAACGGAACTTCCTCCCGATCGCGTATCATACATGAACAAAACGAATCACACGGATGTTCGTTTCCACAGACGCGATTCTGCCGATGGTCAAACGATTCAAGAGTCAACTATCACGGAGAGATTTGGCGGACGAGATTGGCTTATTATTATTCGTACATGAGCTCTTTCAAATTCGAATCTCTACTTTTGCAAAAAACAAATCTACTTCTTTAAATGTAAATTTCAAAGCAAGATTAAATATTATACTTTCGCGCAATAATCGACAAAAATTTAGCTGTTTCTAACAAATTGCACTTTTTAAAACTGTAATTGTCATTCTAGCAAGATTCACACAAAAAATAGCAGACAATCGTCGATTTGTCTGTTTGTCACAATAAATGACAGATAATCACAGAACTAGTAAAAGCTATAAAGTTATAAAATCTAGACAAGAAATAAGACCGATCCCTAAATTCTATATCATCCAACGAACCGAGTCATTTTTCATCCATTCAGAAGTTATCGGATTTATCGAATAGATATCGAACAATGTTTCCTGCATAAAGAACGAATAAGAGAATTGCTCCCATAAAAACTGCTCCTATTTAGAATATACATATATCTTTGATTAAAATTTACCTTTACACAGGTATCGAACTGCTGGTTGTTACTTTCATCTCTGCTTTAAAAAAATATAAAGCAGAAATTGCTTGATATAAACGTAGATACAAGATAATGTAAGCTACTCCAGACTGTGAATATATTAAAATATATTGTAAAATTTTTCAGATTCACGTATTCTAGAAATATATCTGTTGAAAGTTTAAATCAGATGTTTAAATCAAATTATTTTATAAACAATTTAAATCGAGAGATAGGCCAATTAGCGGATCTTAGTGCTCCAATAATATTAATGTGTGACTTTTCTATAAAATACGTTCTCTTAACATCTTCGTTTGTTGCGATAAATATTACATGCCTCGGTGGTCGAACTGGCTACGACACCCTCACGGATTGTAAGGAGATCCAGGTTCAAATCCTGGCTGAGGTAATATTTTTCGCAACAAATTCTTTTCATTTTTTCGGGTTGGGATGGGAAGGGGGAATCTTACAGATGCTTGTTAGCATCAGTAGGGGAAAGTTGGGCAAAACCGGATACCTTTTTGCATTTGCTTCGTACAAAAAATCGGAGGGCAAAAAAATTCTACTGACCGTTAGTAGTCTTTAGTGAACTTTAATCTATGAGAAAATGAGGATAGTTGCTGAAAAAAAAATTTTAGTTATCGAGAATAACAAGACTTTTCGAAGAAGGCAAAGTACCCGGTTTTGTCCTACCGGTAGGGTAAAACCAGATACTCATTTTAAAGTATGTAAAACACCGTGCAATTACAAAATCTTGATTTATTTTAGTCAAAATACATTGTGATTTACACAAAAATCATAAACAAAGATCTCTTTCTCTACATTGCTGCAGGACTCATGAACCCACCCTTGATGCAATGCATTGTATCCAGCTCTCGGTTGAGCTTGAATATAAATCGTTGCAAAAGATGCAAGCTTAAAAATTATAAGATGAAAATAAAGACGACTTTTTATACAGAATTATTTTACAGAATTATTTTATACAGAATTATTTTTTCCTTTTTATACAGAAGTTTGGGGCAAAACCGGGTACCCGATTTTGTCCCACCGGATTGTACCCGGTTTTGCCCCAACACGAAGAAACTAATAAACACGAATGGCTATACATTCTGGCGTACACAGTGTCGATCAACACCTGTCTCTTATACACATCTAGATGTGTATAAGAGACAGGGCGTACACAGTGTCGATCAACACTAGTGCAATATACTCTCTAATACGTACAGAATGCAATGCTGCACTTACCGGAACAATGCTCTGTATAGACAAAGTCCACGACGACTCGATTGTTGCCCCGATATCGATTTTTGTTAGCCTGAAAACTTTGGACTTCTCTTATGAAATAAATGTCGTGTTTACATGGGCACAGTTCGTTTAAAAAAGACGATCGCGCCTATCTACAATTAGTATTACGAGTTGGTCAAAAATGGCAGCACCTATCATAAAAAAACAAAGGTACCCGGTTTGACTCGCCTACCCGGTTTTACCCAACTTTCCCCTATCATTAAATTGATTTTCAATTTAATGTTGTGATATTCGAGAACTGCGTTTCAAGACCGATAGTAACGGCAGTTTATAGAAAAGTCACACATTAATATTATTGGAGCACTAAGATCCGCTATGACCGTCATTGACTTATCTCTCGATTTAAATTGTTTATACATATATGCGATCTTATCCTAATTATTACAAATTATTTTAGTTTGACAGTTTGTCTAAAAATCAAGATTTTATGATCCAATAAGCGATCTGTCAAAACAAAACAAATAATATTAATCAATTTGTTTTCTTAGCACAAAAATTATTCCTAACTTTTTCTTATATTAACAAAAAATCAATACGTTTTTTTTGCTTATTTTGAGGTAAAAACATGATATAGATGAATTGCGTGTTATTAAATTATTAGTGAATGAAGTAAGCTGTAAAGCGTTATATAAAGATACAACATGTTGCATAAAGACGTATCCAATGGCAATATCACTACAATAATTTCTTGCACACATTAACGTAGTTAGTAGTTTTTTCTGTTTTAATGTTAACCGGAGATTATGCAAATTCGTCCTGATATCTGCTCGAGAAGCCTGTCAGATAGGCATAGATGGCAGGATCGAGTGTCGAAACGATGATACCTTTGTACGTGATGGGAAATCGTGTTTTAAAATCGGTAAAATCGTACAAATGTAGCCTTTTTTAATCGGCAATCGTAAAATTTTATCGAGCCTGAGATAAACGTCAAAGAGACCGAGACAAGATCAGAGGTCGCCAAGAAGTCTCTTCAATCCGATTGAATTCCCGGAAGAATAGCACCGGAAAGTGAAAGACTCGCGCTTCGTATGAAAAGACGGGGATGATACTTGTAACGCCTTTTATACGTCCTCGATAGAGCCAAAGTTTCTATGGCTGCGCAAGAAACGGGTACAGATTGAAACGATTTAAGAGATGACTAACGCTCAAGACCGGTACACTCTCCTGCGAGTTAGCAGAGAAAATCGCTTCGAACTTGAAACTTTAAGTCAAAACGATTAATTTACAAAATCAATTGTGAAAAATACATCGTGCAGAAAACTGTCCGGCATATCGTCACGTGCTACGGTCACACGCTGATGACCGGTGCAGCGTGTCGTCGATATCTTTTAACGATGCACTAAAAGCTCCAACAGATCGTTACAACAACGATATCGAGCGCAGCACGTTCGCGGCTGGCGTAAGCTTTACCGGTCGTTGCGTCGGCATTTCGCCGCATTAAACGTGCCAGCTAGCTAACGATAACCTTTCGACGATCTGGCCGAGTGCTTCCGGTCCATATAAATGCGCCATACGTCTACGCAACACACACGCTCGTATCTGGCAAACGTTCCAGTGCGCAACGTATGACACCACTCTCTCCGTCAAGCTCGATTTATCACTCACTCGTACCACCATCGAGTCCCGCTGTTGCTACGACTAGACTAGTTATTCGTAATTACTCGCGTGATGGGGAAGCTCGTTTCTCAAAGCGGATGGATAGACTGACGGATGGAGAAGTTATATCGTTGTCGGGATCTATCTTTCCCACGGGACACGACGCTACGTGCTGACATTACGAATTCTTTATAGACAAATGGCGTTTTCGCTTGCGCGAAAAGCAAGAAGGAATTATGTCGTAAGAGTTCTGCAAACTAATTTTCTCGAAAATTAATGTAACGGAAATTAAATTGTTAAAAAATTTACTAATATTCGATATAACAGCAATATAAGATGACACGCTAATGATTCTTTGCTGAAGACAAGCGTCTCGTAATACGGTAGAGAAAATACCACCAGAAAAAATAGTGAAACAAAAAATTTTTTATGTAAAATATACAAATGGTAATCGAGGCACAAAAAATGCTTGAGATTCTAAAATCCAATAATAATAAAATATATAATGATAAATATATGTAAATGAAATGTATAATACATATAAATCAAAGTATTTAAAATCTTACACCATATAGAGCTTATTTTTCATTTATATTTTCCTTAAGCTATTCGTATTTCAAAATTAAAAAATGTGGCGTTTTAAATAAATAATTTCATATGCATCGTATTCGTATTTGGAAAATACTGAATTATAAATAAAATTACAAAAATTCTTTGAATTTTCTGTGAGATTCTGTGAACTATGACGGTTAAATGAGAGATACTGGGGATTAGGAGAAATATATAATCGGACTTGAGCTCATGGTAGGGTTCATCAAGAGCACTTGCAAATGAGTATCGCAATGACGAGGCTGTGGGTAATCGTCCGTTAAATGATCGCGCTCACCACGCATGAAAGGGTCGTGATAGCACGTGTGATATAGTACGTTCGCTCGGAAATACAGTCTCATCGATCTTTTTCTTCGACCATTTTTTTATTTCGCTATCGTCATTCTTGGATGTACGCGACACAATTTGTCGATCAATACCCTGACAAACGAGAAACATGCTCGAGTCATGTCGAGAGAGGACATCGCGGGCTATCTTCTGATAATAACTAAAACTTTCCTATCAGCCATGTATACACCATGCGAGGCGCACAATATGTGCACAGAGAAGGGACACCCCTTTCTCATCCACAATTCCGGCCAGTCGCCTCACGCTACACGCAGTACCGCGCGCCATGGACCTCTCTCCGTTTCTGTATCGGCGCTACAATATATGCGGCGCATTGTAATCTATGAGCCGGCTAGCGCCTAGATCGCCGCCGGCAATGATGATATCAAATACAGTGATTGACGCTCCGCTCTCCGTGCCCACAATCCCGTTTCTCGTGGCCAAACCGGTCGGCGCGCAACCATCGCCATCGCCATCGCCATCGGACCGCCATTATCGTGTACGCTTGCAGTCACATCGTGCACGCAATGACGTAGAGAGGCTGGATTATTCGGCGTATGTTTGCGCGATTAAGTCCGAACGACCTTCCGGTCCCTCATTCGCGCGAGCGCGAAACGAATCCAAAACGAGAATTTGGCGCTGGCCCGATGACACGAGTGCGTTAAGTGGAATATCGATCATACCATCCGGTAGCCAGTCAAAAACTGATCGCAACCGTTCGCCCATATTCGCGTTGTTTGCCAACACGCTCCTGATTCTGGGTCAACTACGATCGATCGTGAGAGCTTTACGTTACTGCCGTTAAAAGGCAAGGTAATTTGACGTCTCGATGAGCAACATATATTCGAACATGCTCAAAGATAACGGACACCGATGACTTTTTTAAATCATCCTTGAACACGTAAAATTCATGTCTATCCTTTAGGACATGCACGTTAAAATCAGAATACGATGACAAATTTCTGCGAAATAATTTAATCGCGCAAAAAAAAACTGCACGCATTCCTTTCACGGTAGTCAAGATTAAATAAAAATCGACGAGGCACACAAAAACCAACGAAACTGCGCCGCTTTCGACATCCCGCGAATTTATACCGCTAACGCGAAAATTTACAGGCACACGACTATTCCAGGAGGCTGCATATTTTTTTCAGCCAATCTGGCCATTGTCCGCGTGCGATAACACCGAGAACATATCGACGCATCGATCTTTCATTCATCCGTTTATTACGCGATAAAAGCATCACAACATGTATAAAGAAAAGTTAGTGGTTAGTATTCTCTTTTTTGACATTTCTGTGCCATCTTATATAAACGGGTTAATTTTATCTAATATTATCGCTAATCACACTGTCCGACTTTAAACTTTTTTTGAGACCACAAACCAGACAAAGTAATTCTTATAGATCTTTTGTCACTGAAAGCGAATCCGCAAATTGTCTATCACGTCACGTTTTTTGAGAAAATTGGACTTAAAAGTGTCTAAAATGGCATTTTTGGGTATTTTTTAGCTAAAATGGCTAAAAAATGTGACGTGATACGGCAATTCTGCAAACGGATTCGTTTTCTACCCCAAAAGATCTATAGAAGTCTATTGTGCTGCTTTGTGCAAAAAATTACAGTTTTATGTGTTATACAAATATTACAAACTATTTTTATTTGCACCATCCGCATCTGTCTATGTCAAATTTAAAAAAATTTTGTATTTTTTTACAACAAATAAGATAGCGGAAAATAATGCAATGCAGTGTATATATATGTATTTTTCCGTAGAATTCAATGGTGCTATTAGTTTTATTTCAAATCAAATTTTTCATATGTGGTTTAATCAATGATTGTTTAAACAAATTATATTTGACAATTTTGGCTTCGGATTCATATTCGACGACCTCAGAAACCGTTATATGCAGGTGATTTTTCAACTTGCATAAGCGAACCATTACCATCCTCAAAGGATTATTTACCTTACGGATTTAAGTTCCTTTCTTTTAATTTATATATAACTGTAACTTTTTGCATAAAGCAGCCAATACAATAGACATTTATAGATTTTTGGCATAGAAAACGAATCCATTTACAGAATAGCCTATCACGTCACATTTTTTAGCTATTTTAGCTAAAAATGCCATTTTCGGCACTTTTAAGTCCAATTTTCTCAAAAGTGATAGAGCAATTTCATTAGCGGATTCGTCTTCAGCGACAAAAAAGTCTGTAAGAATCTTATCTAATTCGGTCTAAAATCCGTGTCGGACAATGTCATTAGTGTTTGCTAATTGCGACCATCATTACTAACAAACGATTGTATTTCTAGTATGATGTTACTTTCAACATTTCCATTTATGTTTTTATCCTCTATAAATCGGCTAGTAAGCGGACATCCTATTCATAGGAGTAACTTCAGGAAACTCGTTACTTTGTGTCAGCTTATCCGATTTCTACGCTCTGGACCATAAAGGCTCTTAACGTTATGAGATCGTACTATTGTTGTCATTCGCGTATGCCATTCGGCGATGTAACCCGCCGAGGGGTATTTTTCGTTCACGGCGCTAAAGGCTCACTTTATCATTCCTAACGTTTACCATTCTAATTCCTGAGCGTACTGAACTGTTATTAGACGGAAGAGATAAAGATAATTCGGCCAGTCGCGCGATTGCGGGAATGGAGGACTCCCGGCAGACAATAGCATCTTTTATGATTCACCTACACGATCGGAATTTTCATAGAATGCCTTTCAGGCATTGTCCGTCTGTGCCCTTTCCTCTAATTTATAATTATCGAGCATTAAAATAATGCAAATTTTAAAGATAGAATCATTTTAAATTATTTAATTATTTAAATATACAAAAAACTTACTATTGCAAAAAATTCAATTATATAATTAACACGACATTTTTGCATATCATTAATTAATATTATAGAATAATTATATGCAATAGATGATGATTTCTTAATACTTCATATTCTATTGACTTATGGATTTATAAGCTCGATAAATTGTACGTTTTAAACCAAGGGGTAAACCGCTGACCAAAATTGTGTACACCAATGTCTAGTAATGCCTAAAATTGGGCATTACTAAGTACACAAAGTACACTAAAAGTACACAATTTTTGGGCATTACTATAGTGAATTTTTTATGTAATGCTCACTAATGTGCCCTAGTAATGCCCACTAATGCCCCAAATCTGTACACCGCAATTCCCTCAGCGGAGGGTTTACCCCTCGTTTTAAACATAATTACCAAATATGAAAAGTAATTGTAAAGTAACAATGTTTCGCAAATTTAATGTAATACAGTAGATCAACTATATTAACAAAGATAATGATACTTGCTTTAATCCATCTATGCTTTATAGCACTTACTAAAAAGACTTTCTAACACTCTGAAGTTCTAAATTGCTCCGTCTATATGAGCTCATACTGCGTATAATTACACGGATATCAAAGTGCCGCTGAAAGTCCTAATAACTATCTACAGTCAAACAAGACTAATTGACTTTGTTGGAGTTTATTCTCGTCAAAGAGTTTGAATTCGTTAAATTAATGTTAAAATTCACGAAAAACGCATATGTAATACGATATGGAAATACACTACCGGTCAAAAGTATTTGACCACCAACAAAATTTTACCACCAACGAGCTATTGCTCGTATCGAATATCCTTCCTGACGTAATGCCACTATCACAGCACGTTCTTCATTAGTAATTTCACGTTTTTTCGTCATATTTTTAACTATAATACGCACTAAACAGAATTAGCTTGACATGTGGTATGTCTCGAAAACCGCGGGTTACTAACGAATATCGAGTATCAAATAATGATGCAGAAGTCTAAAATAGTTGGTATGTAATGTTGCTGTTTACATACATACTTCGTGTGCAAAACTGAAGGTCACTAACGCCGTCAACAAATAGTGAACGATTTAAATATTTCACGTTTCTGTGATCAGTCTCTACATATTCAATATTTAAGTGCTTTTACCAGTAAAATCGAACATTACTACAATGTCTCTGTTATATAAAATAAAATACAAATAAAGGGAACTAATGTTTATGTAGATTTTAACATAAGATTACGTAGTATATAGGTGGTAAAATACTTTTGACCGGTAATGTAGGTGGGATAAAGTATTGTATTAGTAAAAAAGAATGAAGGAATTACATTTCTGATTAGTGTCGTCGGCATATTTCTGAAAGCTACGATATCTTTGTTAATATTTTATTTAATTTTTGCGACTTGCCTTTCTCTTTCTTGTCTCTCTAATTTAGTACATTTCTCATTCAGTTCTCGTCCTACAGATATTTATTATAAATATATAAATATTAAAAATAAATATTATTCAATATGTTGTCAAAAATGATGTGTATATCTTTTTTAGTTGTAAATACGTGATTCACCCATTTACTAATAACTAAATTAAGGATATATAATATTAGTCATCAAGATATAGCGCTTTGTGCTATCAAGAATTTCAAAAAGAATTAATATTTCATCAGAGAATAGAGAAGAAAGTAATCGTTCATGCATCACTACAGGTAGCTTGTGTATACGTTCCCTGCCTCTCTATCATATACGAATCTGATATCGAAGTAAGAGAGACATTTATATTCATGACCAAACAAGTGCTGGTACTCCTTTCCTGCCATCAGCAATATTTACCGCCAGTAAACATGACAGAAATCTTTCATTGAATTCCTTGCTTCACTCGGCGCACGTTTCATTCTTCTTTTCATTCTCTCGTCGTTCTTCTCTCGACACTCTTCATGCTCTTATTTCCATTTAACATCATACGACAATCTCGTTCGTGCCTATACCTGCAAGGATAAAAGAATCCCACGCGACTGACGCGATTTTCGCGACATGGGAGACCCTGGGTGCAACCGCGAGAGAAAAGCGCTTTGAGCGGCGCACGATGAATCGCTGACGACGAAAATTCGCTGCATGGGTCGCAAAAGAAAAATTGCAATCACATGAGAACAAAGTGCTAGCGGCTTGAAATACTCCAACAATGGCACGCCCTATACAATTAGATTGAACAATTAATCGGGTGAGAATTTGAGTAAGTGAGAGAGAGAGAAAGAGAGAGTGAGAGAGAGAGAAAAAGAGAGAGAGAGAAAGTTGATTTCAAAATCTAGGTTGAATCTTCCTCATTCTTATTTATGTGAGATTTATATTTAATTTATAATATATTGATTTTTTTACTTTATCATAATATCTGGATGGACTCTGCGCAATTTTCTACATTCACGTAACGGTAAAATAATGATTCGTACCGCTTACAAGTCGTTCGCAAGTATATTGAAAATTACACGGGCACCATAACTTATGGTGAATTTATATCTCGTTCCGTGATATATGTACGTATATCGAACTACCACCGAATCTAATTGGCATGCACATTAATACAGGTACATTAACAGAGGCTGCGATTAATTACCCGTCCGACGTATAACGCAGTCCAAAGTATTCCCTGTACGCTAATAAATTGAGTTCACGCGTGGTAGTGCGAAGGATGCACAATTAAATAGCGAGCAAAAATAGGGCGGCATTATTTTTTCAAACGTGTCAAGCAATTCTCGCACGGTTCTTTTTTTCATGCGGAAATTTTTTCGCATCACGTGACACGGTCCGTTTGCGTTAACTAAATCCGAAATTAGTTGGCAGTTTCGTATTAATCGTGTTGTGTCGCGCGCGCTCGCGTGACCACTGACGTGCTTGTTCTTCCATCACGTCGAACACATCGCGCCAAAATGGTGTATTACCGTATCGCGGATGTAATCACAGTACGTGAACATGTAAATCCATAGCGATTCACCACACCAGTAGCAAGATGCGCAGTGAGAAAATTTGCGCGCTATCATTTTTGTGAATCTGCGATTTTGCATTTGTACACCGTCTTCGAACTTCCCGAGATATGTCTATCGCCTTTAATACTGTAATCGAATATCTCGAATAATTTCCGTCCAATGGAGCTCACGAAATGTTCATGGCTTGTTTCAAAGAAATATGGCATGTCGGACTGGGATGTGTTTAATGGTGCGATTAATATGTACCTCACAATGAAGCGGTGGATAATAATTTTCAGCATATGAATAGCAGTGAGAAGCCCACCCTATAATTAATTCTTCGATATAACCTAAATAGTACATTTTTATTTCTGTCGCTTCTGGGAATTGTGATTTGTAATTATAAATTATTACGGGCCACTCTACATGTATCATTTTGTTTCGAAACATAGCAATAGAAAAGAACTATTACAGGATATACGCTTTAAAAAGGTTTTTATGGTAGAGTTATCTGATATTAAGAGATCATATATTCCAAATATATTTGAAGATTCAGACAGTCTTAACAAATATTCAAAAGTTTTATTCTAAATTTTGTAATTATCGGAGAAAACAGAGTTAACAGGATTAATGGCTAGTGGAAACAGGGCTAGCCTAATTAATAACGTAGTATTAGATATAACCGGTGTATATTCGAGAGTACCTCGCTGTATCTGATAACATTATTGTCCAGAATGAACTTAATTATCATGTGTAACTAATAATACATAAACAAATTATTACTCATCTTTAAATTATTATCATCTCTATAAATATTTATTACACATAATACGTAGTATATTATATTCGACATGCGGAACGTTTGTTATGAATAAGATAGTGCAGAGAGAGAGAAATGCGGCAAAAGATATTTACTCTCTTCTTTAAAAACCTCTTTCTTTCTTGAAATACTTCGTAACCATAAAACATACAATCCATTTCTGTGAACGATAACGAGAGAGCAATCAAATTTTGTTATATTAAAATATTAATTTCAAATTTGTCAATAAATTCGTTGATTAAAGGAATAGCAATAATTCTAAAACACTATTATTATATTATTATTATCACGATGAAACTTTTAAACGACACGTTTAAACTGTTTAGATATTTTAACAGAGGCATAGTCACGCACGCTTAATATGCATGTTTCCACGATCATGAGAAATGCCGTGTAAGCGGTCGGAAAAGGGAAAATTTGTTCGGTTTAATACGTTAGGATCCCGTGAGAGAGAGAGAACCATTGGATAGGGGATGGACCACTTGGTAGTGCTGTTACTTTTAATTAGAGAAGCCAGCCGCTCTATTTCGGAACGATTAGCGGAGCGGAGCCAGAGACTTAGCAGCAATTTTTACTCATTACTGCTCCCGGAAAGATCCCCGGGGTGATGTAACGTGAAAAGATGAAAATCCCTCTCGGGACCAGACGTTCTCTGATATAAAAATAACTCGCCGCTACTGTATATTGAACCGTTTTCTTTTGAAATAGTAGTTATTATGCAGCCAATAATAAATAAGAATTCGGAAATAACACTCACCTTTCGGCTGTTTCCATCTTTGGGGTTCAAGTCCGAGGCTACTGTCCCGAAAATGGTTGGCTGAAAAAGAAATTTATAGTATTTGTTAACCGTCTTAATATTTTATAATTTTGTAATAAGACATCCAAGAAAAAATATAAAACTGATATATAGATACTCATAATAATTATAGAATATTCATGTGGTCACTAATGATATTTTAAAAAATAAAAAGAATTAATGTGTCGGAAAACGAACAATTGCTTGATAAATTCACAATAATTGTCTAAATTATTAATAACAATTGAAAAAATAGCTAAGCACCTACTAAGAAGGGATTTTTAGAAATTCGACTCCTTAGGGGGTGAAAAGGGTTAAAATGTGTTTTCACGAATTCCTCAATATATCTCTTAGACCCGATGAGATATCGACTTATTGTTAGTTTTTGTCTTCTATATATCTTCTTCTATCTATCCATATCTTCTATCAATGTATATCTTACCACAAATGCAATTGTTCTAGATAAAGAAGTCCGGGCAACGCCAGATTTAATTTAAGCTATATTTTTATGTATAATACTAATAAATTGCAAGCGAAAGTTTAGGTGCCTTGCCGGAACAGAAGATATTGACTCACAGCAAAACACTTTTGCACGTTTCTTATTGAGGTCAAGTCGCAACTTTTGCGCATTACCCGATTTTGAATATCTTAATTTCAACTTTTTCACTCCGCCCTAATATACATATACCTTATAGTAGGTACCTTAGGTATATTCCTTAAAGAGACTATTTTTTCAGAGACAATCTATGTGTATATACACATGTATATACAGATCCTATTTTTATAATACACTACTAAAAAAAAATAGGAAACACTTTTCATACCCTAAAAATTAGGCTATTTTCAAACCGCTGCAACTCGGCGAAAAATCATCGTAGATAAAAGTTTAAAAAAGCATTTTAAAGCTTGAAGTTTCAACTTTAACGAGTTATCGGTCATTTTTTAAATTTTGATTATCTTCCTAATTGTTCTGTGCTTTAAAAAAGAACACATTGTTTTTTTCTTTAAAATTACGCACGTTTGATACTCTGCAGCTCGATCAAAAAATTTCTCTCCAAAAATTCGACTCAAGTTTCATAAACTACAACATTTTACCTACAAAACGCTTTTTTAAAAATCCTCCTACGATTTTTTTTGACCAAGTTACACGATTTTGAAGCAAAACCTGCACTTTTTAGAAATGATGTCGATACTCGGCGAAAAATCATCGTAGACAAAAGTTTAAAAAAGGATTTAAAAGCTTGAAGTTTCAACTTTAACGAGTTATCGGTCATTTTTTGAAATTTGATTATCTTCCTTGTTCTGTGCTTTAAAAAAGAACACATTGTTTTTTTCTTTAAAATTACGCACGTTTGACACTCTGCAGCTCGATCAAAAAATTTCTCTCCAAAAATTCGACTCAAGTTCCATAAACTACAACATTTTACCTACAAAATGCTTTTTTAAAAATTCTACGATTTTTTTTGACCGAGTTACACGATTTTAAAGCTAAACCTGCACTTTTTAGAAATGATGTCAATATTCGGCGAAAAATAATCGTAGATAAAAGTTTAAAAAAGCATTTTAAGCGCGTTAAAGGTAAAACTTCAAGCTTTAAAACGCTTTTTAAAATTTTTGTCTACGATAATTTTTCGCCGAGTATCGACATCATTTCTAAAAAGTGCAGGTTTAGCTTCAAAATCGTGTGACTCGGTCAAAAAAAATCGTAGGAGAATTTTTAAAAAAGCATTTTGTAGGTAAAATGTTGTAGTTTATGGAACTTGAGTCGAATTTTTAGAGAGAAATTTTTTGATCGAGCTGCAGAGTGTGAAACGTGCGTAATTTTAAAGAAAAAAACAATGTGTTCTTTTTTAAAGCACAGAACAAGGAAGATAATCAAATTTCAAAAAATGACTGATAACTCGTTAAAGTTGAAACTTCAAGCTTTAAAATGTTTTTTTAAACTTTTATCTACGATGATTTTTCGCCGAGTTGCAGCAGTTTGAAAATAGCCTAATTTTTAGGGTATGAAAAGTGTTGCCTATTTTTTTTTTGAGTAGTGTATATAATAGAAGTAATTATTTTTTATATTTCATAGTATATAGTATCAAAACGATATTATAATTTTGTAATATGCTAAAACAATCGTCGAAGTAATGACAGCGTTAATTTCCTGAAAATTATGTCACAGATGTCACGATTATTTGGTCGCTCGCGGTCGTATCATCTCGCAACATTAATTTCGGTAAATTATTACATCCGATCCCATTAGACAATTTACGCGTTTAATGCGCCACATATTTTACACGATTACCGTTTACAAATTTTACCGTCGAACTGTATTTGGCAACAAACCGTCGACTGTTACTCGATCCACTCGCTTAATTTCAGATCAGCCGAGCCACAGTCAATATTTTATGAGGCTTAATGAAAACTGTCAACGTGACGACAGCTTTGATAAATAAAGCCAGTTTTTACACCAGACCGACGATACGGGTGGCCGCGCTCCTCGAGTTTTAATGCATCGCCCGTTGCAACGAAATTAAATCGCTCATACGAAGTGACGCTTTAAGTTTCTTCGTGTATGTGTAAACCAGATACCTATGTGTATCCATATATTTATGGGTAATATGATGATAAAGAAAAATATCGTGCACTTACTTTGCTATCACTTTATGTTAATTTGTGTCCATAATAATAAATAAAATTTGTTATTACTAGATAACAATAATTGTTCATGCGTTCAATCATTTTGTAGGTTCAATTCTATAGGTCGAATATGTGTCACCTCGTGACAAGATATAATCGTGCAATTGTGGACCTCTTTTTGCACTGTATCACCAGGAGGTGCGGGGAAGATCTCGCTAGACTTATGTAGAACTTTTTGCTTTGTGTGGAAAGTTGAAAACCCATGTGGAATCGACAACATTTCCCAAAACAGTGGGTCATTGACGTCAATGGCTAGATATTGTCCATTTAACAGCCAAGAATGGGCATTGTGCCCATTCTTGGCAGTTAAATATGTCTTTGGCTGTTCATTGTCGACACTGCCCCGTCTTACGGTCTTTGATCGTAATATACATACTATTAAGCAAAATTCTTGAAATTGTACTTATGATTTAATAATTAAATTTTAATTATTTAAAACTGTTAATAATTTAAAACTAAACACAGTATTTATATACTTCTTATATTTATAAAACATGTATTCTAATAAATTTTAGTTCGTGTCTTTCTAAGAATATAAGATAAAAATAAGAAATGAATGTGAATTGATTTGTGGTTACTTTTAATTCAATCTTATTAATAAAAATATAAGAATAATTTTAACAAATTTAAACACACACACACAGAGAAAGTTTAATACAATTATATAGAAAAGTAAAAAATTTTAATTAATTTGAAAGCAATATAGTTTATAAAAAAAAAACAGAAAATCAGACATATATTAGACATAAAAGAAAGAAAAAAACAAGATCCTAGAAACACTTTTGTGCATCTAAGAATAAAATAAATATTATATTTTAGCAAAAAAAATTTTAATTTTTAAAATATCTTATTTGCAGCATGAATGTATATAATATATCATAATAATCCTCATATAAAGGGTAGTAAGATTCTTTCATAATACATTTTATATTCGTTGCCAATTATTTTATTGATTATAAAATCTTATTCTTGATTCTGCTCAACATATCATCAAATATTGAATATTCAGAAAATCATGAATAAAAAAATTAATAAAATTAGATAAAATAATAATTTTGCGTGAAACACGTTTCGTGAAATCTTGGGCGTTTAAAATTTTTGAATTGTTCCATAAAATATAAATAAAAGTTTATCTACGCATGACAGTATACTGATTCATTATACGTTAATCCCTCGTTTAACTATATTACTAAAAGTCTCTATCCTCTACGTATTTTTAATTTATTTAGGCTCAATGAGTGTCATTACAATGAAATCCAATTTAAATTTGCAAGGTCTCCTGCATCGCGGAGATAGAAAGTTTGCCTCCACAAAATCGAGTGTCACCGACAGCAGCAGCAGAAACTTCCAATATCTGACTAAAAAATCGAGGCAGCAAAATTACTTGGCTATCCTCACGCGCAAGGAGCTTTTCCTTCTCTCTCTTTCTCTCTCTCGATCGTAGTAAATAATCAAACAAAAACTGTGACAGCTTATTCTCGAAACTAAATTTATTTTATAAAACTTCAGGGAAGATTTTTTATTGTTTGCTTTATACTAGCGTAATAATTTACATGGGATTTAGAATTAAACACTGCGTAGAATATAAATATTTGAATTCATTATGTTCATTAATTTATTATTACATATTTTTATTGAAACTGAGAAAAAAAACTTATTTTTTTTAGATTTTTGACTCCTCGAGCTTTGATAACTTATTGTTTATAAGGGGATCCCCCCTATAGTGAAGACCGAATTCCGACGTGAGAGCCGACTTTACCGATCGATTTACAATACATACATACGATTTACGAAACATCGATACATCACTACATACTACACTTACATCAATATTGCACGCACACATGCGAAAAATGGTAGAGTAGGGTGGCTTTTTTTAGGCTTTCAATCTCAGTTCCAAAGGCTCAGTGTTATTTGTTCATGTATTCCGAAGTGTGCGACGGTCTCATTTTGTACCTACAAACCGTAGAACTTTTACATCAAGCAAACGTTTATGCCAGGTGACATAACCTCAAGCCGAGAGTGACACTAAATGTAATTTTTTAATTTTTTTTCAATTTCATCATGAAATCGACCGTCGCGCAGTTCCTGAGTGTGCGTACTTTAATTGCAGACCAAATAATTGCAATTCTGTCCAGCCAATTCGGAATGGCACCCTAACCTGCAAATGTCGGTAATTCCCATCACTATGGGATCCCCTTAAATAGCTTATTGTTAGTCACCCACGTATTCGAATGTTTATCGATGTCTAGCGCGACATTTGAAATCAATTTTTCATTCAATCGATATATATGATATTTGTTTATTTGAAAAATTTATTTATAATTTCCGTTTATTTTTCGGTACTTTTGAACGACTTATTGAATACTTCCGTAACCGAAAATAAGAAAATATATCATAACTCTATATGTTATGTATAAAAAATTGGATTTGTTAGTAAAAATTTGTTAGTAAGGTGTGCTGAAACTTTTGAACAGTAGCGTATATACATATATAGTATAAGATATAAGATTTTTAAATATAATCAAATTCTACGAATTTATTTTAAACAGCAATTCGTATATGTTGATCACCGAATTGGCAAGTAAAAGTTAACGTTAAATTAGAGATTTGATATATTTCAATAACGAAATTTTAAAAAATCAGCTTTATGCACTGATCATCAAAATTCAGAAAGCGGTCGCAAAACCGAGATGATCAAATTCAGGAATAGATCGCTATGGGATTGTCGAGTCTATAAAAACTCACTCAAGGAAATTGTTATCGATATCGAGGTGGATGCGGCCGAAATCGAAAAGCTGATAGCAAAGACAAGAAACGGAGTCGTGACAGGCATGAGTTCACATCGACTTGCCATGAGAGATACCGAGGGAATTCTCTTGAAAGTCAAAAGGCATCCAATGAAGAAAAGAATCCAGGAAAAGATAGCTTAAACTTTCAGAATCATAAAAAGATTCATTAGATCGAATGTGAAATGGAAAGAAAAACTTATAATACCAATACAATTTATAATATAAATGATCATAATTGATCAGATTTAAAAATTAGAAACGCTAATGCAAAAGAAAACAAAGCCGTTTTTACGAATACCTAAAACCGGGAAAAGAGAATCTAATTGCGGTATCGAGAAAGGCTAAAAAAAACAATTGCTATATAAAATCAAATATACATTCATTAAAATTCCTGAACCAAAAACCAAAGAAAAAAAATTTCATTCATGTTTTAAAGGAATTACAAAGGCTTTCTAAAGAATCTGAAGAAATTTTGTCAGATTGTTTAGATAAAAAAAATTAAATTGAGAAAATAATTATATTTTCATAGATTTTCCGCATTTATGTACACAAGATAAAAATATTTCGAAAGAAAATAATCTTACCAACCGGCAAATAAATTTCGACATTTTAATCATAAGAAAAGACAATAAAGATACTCTTAAATTATATCACTATACATCATCGACAAACCAGGTCGACATTGGAAATAATATGGGGAATATTAATTTCAATCGTAAAAGGAAAAATCCAAAATTAGATTTAGAAATAGTAAAAGACAGGAATAAAGGTTTGGCACTCAATCGTAAAAGAGAAAAAGGTTAAAAATAAAATATATACATCGACAGAAATTGAAAACCTTTGCTCAAAATACTTACAATTAGACAAGAATTTCAAAAATGTAGTTCCGAAGAGGTCCACCCTCCGATTTTCATGAAATAATCCCAAATACTCCTAAATAAACACATTTAAAAGGCTATTTGATGCAATTGAAAATTAACTGAGATAATATTAAAATAATGAATATATTTATTTTATATTTATTAAGCTTCAAGTGTATATGTTACTTTATCCTTCAGAGTAACAACATAAATCACCTCTGTGACTTGTATACATAAATATAAACATCTATCTATCACAGTTGTTCCTCAAATTTTTCGCTTTCCTAAATTGATGAGTCTACCATATACTAAAAATGGATATTTTAGATTGGGTAAAAATTAGAAACCCATGTTAGGAACCGTACAATTATAGACCTTGTTTCGCACTGTAAGTAGGGGACGGTGTAGGGTGGACCTCACTTCGCGTGAAAAGTTATAAATCCATGTGGAACCGTACAATTATAGACCTCGTTTCGCACTGTAAGCAGGGCGCGGTGTGGGATGGACCTCATTTCGCGTGGAAGATTAAAAACCCATGTAGAACCTTACATACAATTATAGACCTCGTTTCGCACTGTAAGCAGGGGGCGGTGTGGGATGAACTTCGCTTTGTCTTGCAAAGTACATGCGTGAGTGGGCGGGAAGGAGCTCCGCCCCCTCCTCGAGAAAAATCTAACCAAACCCAAACTAAAAAAACGATATTTTACAAAAATTAGCAAAGACCACTACGCAAAGATGGCAAGAGTAGTAGACACATACTTATTTTGCAGAAAAATTTGTGTAAAATAATTAAAATAAGTTTAAATACACAATAACAGAGCACATGTATGTACACAACAAACAGTACATATGTGAACGAAGTACAAAAGTTTCGTCCCTTACCTCACAAAAATGTAACCTAATATGTACAACATTATTTTAGCATTATCTCAGTTGATTTTCAATTGCGTCAAAAAACCTTTTACATATGTTCATTTGGAAGTTTTTGAGACTATTTCACCGAATTTCAAAAACCGGGGGGTGGACTTTTTCGGAACTGTAGCCAATTTCAATATATATAAATTGAATTTCAATATAAATGTGAATAAGTTGATTAAATCAAGATGCCATAAAAGATTTAAGTAAATAGATTCTGATAAGAAGGTGAATGAAGATAACATCAAAATTAAAAGTAACAACGATTTTGAAGAAACAATTAACTCTACGTTACTCGCGTGGTTTTTTTTTTGACGTAATTAATCGCGCGGAATGTATTTTACGAACATTATATCTCCATTTTTATTATTCTTTTTGATGATTTACAATTAAATGAAAGTTAATAATATTCGATGAGTCTTCTCTTCGCCAGTGAATAAATAATCAGGGTGATTTTTTCTTCGATACGACTGGCCAAATTTATTAAGAAACTTCTTACGACGTTTCGACCATAGTTTTTGGTCCTTATCAAGTAATAAACGTTTGAATTACAAAGCAACACTTAAGGCATTGTGTCCAAAACAAGCCCGAAAATCTGAGGAATAAATTAATAACATTCAATATAGACAATGACATTATAATACATTAAAAATTCGAGGATTAAATTCTTACGTGTTTTGTGCGTCATATGAGCAATTTAGATACATCTGCTCGCTTACCAACGGTTATTAGTTATTTATCTGTTGATCATCCTTGACGTGCTTCTTGAGAGCAACTGCAAACTATCTATAATATATGTATTCGACGATATAAACATTTATAATTGTATTTTTCATATGACGCACAAAACACGTAAGAATTTAATCCTCGAATTTTTAATGTATTATAATGTCATTGTCTATATTGAATGTTATTAATTTATTCCTCAGATTTTCGGGCTTCTTTTGGACACAATGCCTTAAGTGTTGCTTTGTAATTCAAACGTTTATTACTTGATAAGGACCAAAAACTATGGTCGAAACGTCGTAAGAAGTTTCTTAATAAATTTGGCCAGTCGTGTCGAAGAAAAAATCACCCTGATTAATAATTTTCTATGTATCCTTTATAGATAAAGAAAAATGTTCTCTTGTGAAACAATTTGCGCTAAATATAATAATGTGTAGCATATAATATAATATGTATAACATAAGCTCAATAGTTTATACTAAAAGATGAAATAACTATTTAATAAATTATATAGCATTGAAATATAGACATTTTGCAAGAAGGTACATTAGAATCAGGTATTATATATTGATCCTTATTTAATTATTAAAATCATCTTCTGTATATCTTTTGCTAAATAATATTTAAACGTTAAACAATAAACTAAATTTAGTTAAAAAATGTACAAAATAAAATAATATTAAAATATTTGAAAATAAAACAAAATAAATATATTATAGATTTTAGTTTTACAATGTAAAGATGTATCATATATGTACATTTAATTATATGACTTCATCTATTTCGTTGGAGTTATTCACTTCGAAGTAATTGTAATCTTTACCGTTTTATTAAAAGTCTTGATTAAAATATCCTGATTTTATTAATTAATAATAATATTATTATTAATATTTTATTAAATATTATTTTCCAAATCCTATCACAAAATATAAAACATCATTACTTAATATAAAAATCGAAATTGCTATTTATTTATTTATATTTATTTTCTACTTTATTATTTACTTATAAAAATAATAAAATGATTTCTTATAATATAGTAAAAATATTAATCTTCATTAATCGATAAATAATAATGTTTCGATACTGTTACAATACAAATATGACTGTCTTGATAAATAAAAGTTGCGTCCAAGAAATTGACATATACATGATATTGCATTACCTGTCTCAACCGGTTAGTTTCCGCTGTCATATTTTATTGCTACCTTTCAAATATCACAGATATCGAGCTGTATTGATAAAAGAGAAAAAATTGGAATTGATTCATATATGTCCGCATTTTATGTATTGATATATAGATGTCTCGACGATATCTGCAAAAATAGGTAATATACATTTACGAAGTCTCTCGTTTAAACGTAGCGAACAAAAATAAAAATTAATCGGCCATGAACACATGTGTACTACTTTAATCGAATGCATAGTTTATTAAGAAGAACAAAATGCGATTACGCGACGCGCGTGTCGAAATCGGACACGGTACTCTCGATTTTCCGTACCATTTGCCAGATCGTATTGGTTTTGCATTGATATGAATACTACGATCGATAACGTATATGACCCACTCTAGTAAACGAAAATAGATATTATCTCCTTTCTAAAATCGCATCTAAAGCCACACGTCGGCACACAATCATTTAACGTATAACACACATATAATTATGTTCTTAATAAAAAAAAGATCTAACAAATAAAATTATGAATATGTAATCAAGTTTTGAAAATTTGTATCAATTGTCTGTCTGTTTTTATTGTTTTGTACAAAGAAACAGCGTCTACTCAAGAATGTATGTCATCGATCATTTTTACTGATTAGAAAGTTGTTGCATTAATGTTTGTAGTTCAATTCTTCGTGATCTTTTCAATGTTTCATTGAAAAAGATCACAACTAATCGATACATGTTGAGCCTTCTTCGAGAAGTTCTAGGATGATTATGGGTGGAGAGAGTTGCTACGACGGGGTTCGTTCATGGATAATAAATCTATCCCCACTCTTTCAATTGGTCACCAGTATATGTACATACATGATGTGTATATCATATGCTGCCGGACAAAATGGCTATCAGCCACAGTAACCACCTGTTCATGCCTGTGGCATTTGTCTTCTGCCTTCTGTCGCCACTCATTCATGCCTCAGATTCATACGGTAAGCAACCGACTCTTTATTTTACGTGACAATTTAATATCCAACAAAAAAGCTCTACTTATTATTTCGTTTTGCAAAAGGAATAAGAGAGATATACGATACATGATCGATAATAGTGACAATATTGGCAGTAAAAGTGCGACATCTTATTCGACATTTTAAAGATAAACAACGAATATCGCAAGGATATTACATAAGGATAACTTTTAAAATGCTTACTAAATTTTTTAAATTACATGAATTTAAAAAAAAATATTTTTAAATATTACTTTTGAAATATAAACAAATCATTTAAAACTACCAAAAGTTTGTCAATGATTTCATATATTACTATATTTTTAATGAATATTAATAACTAACATTGCGGTATTATAGTTTTATTCTGACAAATTTTTAAATAACACTTTACTAAGACGAATCCGCATAGTTAAATTTTATAGAACTTGAATATGACCGCCACTGTTACGCCATAATTTACGACGTAAAGAACGATAAACCAAACAAGAAAAATAAAAATCGATTTGAGTCCTATAACTAGCGTAACACGGAATTCTTATCTCTATCCGCTTCGACGGATCGACCAATGATCGCGTCACGATTCCAGAAGAAAAAGATCGGAAGGGGACTGATGTTTTTCTCGTCTTTGCGGTGAGATTCTTGTGATCTTTTTACGGCACTGTTATCAAGACGAATCATATTTGATACAGCCAGGAATATCGATTGATACGTTGTCAAGATTACGTTGATTATCCGGCTCGTGACTCGTAATAATTTAATTTAACTCTTATCTCATCATGTCTGAATCCGTCGAAAATCACCATTTTCACGCTGGCGTCTCGATCAGATTGTTCAGACACAAGTAATTATCGGAAGTGTGTTAGTTGAATGGTAAATTGTAAACGCGTGTTTGCGCTTTATTCCATCTTCTCGGACACCGCAGCAAATGTACCATAAGTTAAATATATCTTCGAAGTTTGTGCTTTTAATGAGAGAAAGAGAATTAATGTAAAATTTTGTCACACGAACAATAAAGTCTTTATTTTCATGTAATCTCAAATAAACTTAGTACAATTTTAATATAAAGATTATAGTTATAGGACATGTTTAATAATAAATATTAGACAGTGGTAGTAAAAAACGATATCTCATCCAATTATCTTCGAGAGAGAGCTAAATTGGTTAATGGCTCGTAACTTAAAGGAATCTGAATATACGCGATCGTCGTAAGAGAGACAAATATAAATCAAAATTAGATAATTACATTAGTGCTGAATATAAGATAAAAATCTTATAATCATTATTATATCTGGCAATTTTGTCGCGAGATAAAGAAGGCTCGTTTATTTGATATTCACCGGCTTTCAACAAAAATCTTTTCGAACAATTAGGTTAAGCTCTGACGTCAATCTCGCAGATAAACTTGAATCCGTTCGAAATGGTTGACATCGATTTTCTATTTCCGGCGCGGTTCGTATCGCGATCGTAACGCGTCGGCTAAAGTCGCAAAGCGTTTCGCATAAAAGTCGTGGCCGAATGCAATCTCCGTACAGCGATAAAGGTTGTCGGATACTTTCAGCTCGTTATATCGATCCGCTCAAAATACGGTGCTAACTTCGTAGATTACAGTTTACTCCGTGTCGTTCTCTAGCGTCAAAGGTTAAAGTTGCTTTTTCCCCAACAAAAGCTGGCGCACCCAAAATCTAATTCTACCGTCAGTAGCGGAACATCCTGTGCGTCACAAAATAAATTAAATTCTGCTAAAAGTGCTGCCCATTGGCGAGTTAATGTAAATCATAATTTCTTTTCTGTTCTTAATTTACCTCGAAATCGCATGAGTTTCGCACTAATAGATTTGATTAGTGTCACGAATCTTTGTAGCGCTTCTCTTTGATCTGAAAATATTTTGACGATACGTCTGTAAATTATGTTTTGTAAACCACTTTAATCTATTTTATCCCTTTAAGACCCAATGTACATAATTATGTACATTCACTTTTGAGTTCATCCCAAATGTTTTGTATTGATAAAGTAGTGTTTCTGTCGGTATAACACTCTTGATCCGTTGCATGTGGAGCTAAATTCTCTATCTCAATTCGTAATAAAACAATGGTGTTCCCGCTAAACAAGCCACTATTGTGATCGTTGATCGTAAATTTTATTCAAACGGAATCGATTCCTGGGCCTTAAAAGGTTAATATTTGAAATATATATATTATATTCATACATCATACTCAATATTATAATGATCACTTTTTGTTTAAATTTTATTGAAAACTCATAAAGAAAGATGGCAGTTTTCAATCACGTTTTTATAAATTTTATTCTATTTTCCCTATATTTTCTCCATTTTCGATAAATCTTTTTAAAATAATATAAATGAAAAAATCATATATAAGTCTTCAGAATTAAGTGGGGTCTCTTGGTTTTGTCGAATATAAAATTAAATTTAATCAACCATTCAAAGATAAATTTTTTTATAACGTCAGAGTGACTTGATCGCTAAAGAGTTTCCCCGCAAAATAAATGTACAAACAAAAAGGAAAACGACAGAAAATGGTCATGGTGACGAGACATGCATCCGTATGCGCATACACGCGAGTATTTGGCAATTGACGAATTAAAAGTAAATATCGGCAGATAGACTCCACGCGAGAAATGACTACGACTCCCGTAACGCTTTACTACGCTTTTATTTTTTCAATTACCGTCCGTGCTTCGCTGGCAATTAAATATCGTTAAACTGTACTCGATTGTGGCTGAGAGCGTGCAACTTCAGCTAGACTATGTCGCCAAAGTGACTCGTTTCATTGTACGTTACGAGTTAACATGCGTTACGCGAAACTGATTCCTTTTCACGCATTTATCACCTTCATGCTTTACTATGCAAACAATCTTTTTATATTGCCGTCATATTTGGTCAACAAAATTGTTAAATAATTGAAAGATATCGGTACAGATCAATTATTTTATAAGAAGTCGGATTGATAGTAGATTGATAGTAGACAGATAAAATAAATTTTGCAGAACATTGGAAAGAAGAAATAATAAATGATAGGTCTGACAAAAAGAAATGGCTTTATAAAAGACATTAATAAATTGTTTAAAAATGACAAGTAACAAATAATTATACAAATTACAAATAGAAAATGCAATTGCTGTAAAAGAAAGATATTTATATGTGTTTATTAAGAAGGTGACTAAAATTTTGATAATCGTTTGGATAGCTACTTTAGCATAAGTATATAACTAATATATCTACAAGTTTGACAAACAAGAAAACCAGAAATGATAACGCATGGTGAAAGACATTAAGTGACTCTTTGACAAGAATCCTCAACTTCAAGTACTTCAAGTACTTTGGTTTATTTCACATTATTTGTTCGAAATATAACCAAGCGATGATTAAGTCTCGTCTTTAAGGACCAAGTATCCAGCGTCAGTCTTGTTTGCAGATTACACCGACTCGAGACAGTTCGAGAAGAACCCCGCGGTTTCGAGGCACGGGAACAATATTCAGCGGTTACCGAATTACAACTGGAAACCACCTGACAAGTACTATGGCCCGAGGTATTCCGGTAAACCGCAGTCAGTCACTGCGTTGATAATACAGAATGTTCATAAAGTTTCTGTTTTAGTTTCTGTTATATCAAACATCTTACATTTAGATTAAGTCAACAATAAGATAAATTTATAAAGTATTATAAACAATCTCTTTGAGAAATGAATAAGTCACACTGTTAATTCCTTTTAACTATTCTATAGGTCGCCACTGCTCCTACTCAATACGTTTTTAATTTCGACCTTGTTTTAGTTAAATTAATGACAAATGTGGTCATTTTGACACACACATGGTTAAATGTTAACCAATGTTCTAGTTAAAGTGACGACATATTGGGTAGGAGCAGTGGCGACCTTTAGAATAGTTAAAAATGATCCAAAGGAATTAACAGTGCAAATTTTTCAAAAAATCAAAAATACTCATTTTATTTTAAGAATATCGAAAATTGATACATATCTGAATAATAATAATTCAAAATTATAAATAAATAAATCTTTAGGCGGTATAATTCGTAAAACAGGTTATTGTAAATAAAGTTACATGAAGCCAACCGTTGCAACAGGAAAAAATCGACGGAGAAAAACCTGGGGATGGAATTTACAAAACCCGAGGATCCGGAACAAAAGATGGCGGATCCGTGGATAAAGAAAATGCAGGAGATAAACCGACAGGAGAGAGAAAAATGGGCAGCGTATAGAAGAAACGTGAAACTTACTCTCGACAATGTTGAAGAAACTACGAAAGCAGGAAAACTTACGAACAACGAATCGATAACGGTGAGGACACACAGAAAATGGCTCTTTTTGGGAAAAATATTAAGTTAATTAGCATTATTATATTTCGATACAGAATCCTCAAGAATATTACAATTAAATTATTTTTTAATATTTCTCTCTCTCTCTCTCTCTCTCTTTCTCTCTTATAGCTATAATAAAGTAATATTATAAATTTTTATATAATATACTTTTTACAAGGATAGATTTTATTACAGATACCAATGCTTCCGAAAAGCGGAGAATACTATGAAAATTTGGAAGAAGGATCGGAACTTCCTATAAAGTTATTTGAAGAAAACGAATCGTTGGAAGGAAATGTGGAAGTAAGTTTATAAAATTACATTGAAAAATAGTGGATATTTTAATGTAAAATAGATTACATGTAGAAGTATACAGTTGAAAACAGATTCAAATTATTAGAATGTCTGCAAAATTAATTTAATAAAATCGCTAATCACTTAATAAAATCATTAGTATTAGTCAATTTAAAATATATGATATATACTCATAAATTTGTTTATATGAGACATAAAAATATATAGATACTTTTTACATACAACTTAGATGTCATTATCCTAAAAACTTTTTACATAAATATAAAATCACGAGGTTTTTTATGAACCTTGTAAGAAGATTAAAGAGAACGTGAAAAAATATGGAAAAATCTTAAATACGTTGACTTAAAAATTTTATACAACTTCTTATTATATGTAATAGTTTGATCCTGCCACTTCAAAACTGCTCGTATGGCATCTACCAACGGATCAAGACAGCACGGGTGTGAAAGACGACTCTTCTGGCAATCGATTTCATGACTCTTTTTGGTTGAACTCAAAACAATCTGCAGATACAAATGTCAATGAAGCATCTAACAAAAAACTCAAAAACGATGAATGGAGTACAGATATAAAGGATTCATCTGAAAAATTCCTTCGAAAGGCATCTGTCATGGCAACTCATGAACGACACAAGGACTACGAAATATCTGACATAAACGAAGATCCATCCTTCAAACGGAATGCAGCAACTACCGATTACGAGAAAAGTGTACTTGAGAAAGATCGTCCCAATTCCATAACAAACTCGCATCCTGAAGAGTCGATCTCACAACAATTCAAAGATTCACATATCCTTAAAAGTAGTACGAAAACGCATAAAAATATTACGAAATCTTCAGAAAACGACAGAAACTTAAATCATACGAATGATTCCAAAGAATTTCCTGTAAAAAAATATTCGTGGCAGTTTAATTCCTTTCGAAATATTAAGAAGGAAAGCAGCAAAGACAATAAGCAGGATGAAGAGAAAATGGAGAATATGCTGATGCAAAAAAGCAAGAAGAACGATAATATAAATTCGCATCCTGAAGAGTCAATCTCACAACAATCGAAGACTCTATATGTTTTTAAAAGTCCTACAAATAAAAATCTTAAAAAATTTTCGAAAATTAGCAAGAATTTAAATCAGAAAACGGATTCCAAAGAATTTTCTGTGAAGGAATATCCGAAACAATCTAGTTCCTCTCAAAATGATGAGGAAAACGAGGACAATAAGAAGGATGACGAGAAAACCATAAAGGCAAAATTGTTAATGTTGAAGAGCAAGAAAGAGAAGGATGACGCGGGAGGAAAGGATACGACAAAAAAACTGAATTACGAAAAATCATTTCATTCTGGTAGATGGGGCATGAGCGTCTTATCGCCGCCTGCAGAATTTCTGAAGGACATGTCTCGACGATTAAAGCATTGGAAAAATGAGAAACAGACCGAGAAAGACGAAAAGAACCATTTGTTTGATCGATGGGGTATGAGCGTTGTCTCACCTCCGAAAAAATTCTTCGAGGATATCGTGATGCACCGAGGACATGGAACCAAACGCTTAACTATGAAAACAAAATCAAGGCCGAATGAAGTTAAAGGATCTTCCGATGATCAATCGCCAATTCATCAAAGTCGTCGGAATTTGCAAACGGCTCTGATTCAACAATTAATGACTGATGAGCGCTATAAGAAACTTGCGGAGACTTTGTTTGGAAAAGTTCCAAACAATCTTTATGATTCCAAATATCCGGGTCTCAACTATTGGAATAACTACCCGACAAACGTTGACCTTAATAACAGCTTGTTTTTAGGATTTTTAATGCAAGCTTTGCAGTCATATATCTGGCAAGATGATATAGATATACCGATGTCCTGTCGTATGCGAATTCCATATGCTCCATCCCATACCTAAAGAATATTCTTCTTCAATCTGCATTTACTTCATTTTATTGTTGTAAGGCAAAATGATTAAAAGTTGAATAATTATACTACAAAAAATGATCGTCAAATAATAATCATTTAAAAATTCTAAAAACATATATTGGTTCAGATAAATTCCTGTTTATTCACTTTAAGAGTCAACCAAAGATATCTTTGTTAGGTGATGAATATATTAATTATACTTATTTCATTTAGTAACGTTTAATGTGCCTTAGCAATGTTTCTCATACACGTGCAAACATATGTTTTAAATGCATTGTCATTTTTTTCTAAAAATACATTTTTTCATATATTTTTTTCTTATGTTAAAAATATATTGATTTTTTTCATATGCTATTAATATGTTCAACGCTTAGTTAAAGATTATAATAAAATATGATATATACTTATTACTTAATATGTGTTTTTTTTATACACCTGGGGCATCGCTAGACAATTTTATTTTATTAGCTATATTAAAAATGCACATCTACGATATCGTAAAATATAATTTAACGAGAAATATTAGTTTTCTTTTATTAGTTACAATAAAAATGCACATCTAATCATAAAATCTAATCATAATTTAACGAGGAAGATTCATACTGATATCATATAAACGTCCAGTAATTTTCATCATGAAAGCAAGATAAACACTTGGTTTATTACTAATGATAACGTTGTGCTTTATATACACGTACAATGAATGCGAAACACAGAAACAGTATGGAATAAGCTTTCTTTAATAAAATAATATCAGACACAAAACCGGTGTTTTAATATTTTATTACAATAGAAAAAATCATGTAATATTTCTAAAAATGAAAGAAAGAGGGAGAAAGTTTATCAAATAAAATTATTACATTTAATTGAATTTCTCGATGCGAAGTGGTAAGTTTGTAATTCCTAAGCACAGCGATAAATTAATGTAATCAATCTATTAAAGCAACATGTTGACATCTTGCATCGTAATATCGTGATACCTAATTTAGAACTTCGCATGATATAATCGTGTAATCATAGTTTATGTACCTACTCATATTAATCGTGCAAATCAACATGTTTGTTTGGTAATATCTCTTGTTTATTTTCTCTGTGGTTGCTTGTATTCTTTTTCGTCACACACTCCGTTGCAACGAGGCAACATAAAAGTAGTCGAGGAGAAATACGCAGAAAGTAAAACGACGTTCCACTAGGATAAGCCCCAGAAGTGGAATCGTCCTCTGAGAAGAAATCCTTGGACATGGCAATAAATCCGTTCGCAATGTTAAAAACGCGCGACAGACTGCATCGTTAAATTTTTCATCGTGTACAACCATACGGTCGAATATTTGTATACTACATCAATAATATTTGCATTTATTTTATGTAATGTGTTGAACACTTTTTACTGCATTAATACGTTTTTCTATATGTGTGTCTCTAAAAGCATCAGCAAATATTTAGAAATACAAATACAGTCAATGCATTTTTTTATTCCTTTCAATATTTCGCGCGTTTGAACCTCGTCAAAACATATTTCGATAAATTATTTTAATCTCATATAGCAAATACTAATAAAAATATACAAATTTTGGAATCAAATTTTAAGAGCAAAAAGTATATTTTTTATAAAATTAGGTTATAATGTAATATATAAATATAAAAATGTAATATAAAATATGTTACAATATATTTTATTATTTAAAAGAATAATTGTGGACATAAGAAATGTTTATACGCTACGATTCAAAATGATGTTATTACTTTTGTCACATTATCGATGGACTTACATTCGCAATGTAAAATCAAAACTATTTAGATATATAAAAATATCATAAAAGAATTAATTGTAAAATATCTTTATCCTCTATCATTGGCCGCGTTCAGCAGACTCAACAGTTGAGCAACGTTACTAGATTTTCTATAATAAATGAAGATATAATATAGATAAATCTAGTAATGTTGCTCAACTGTTGAGTCTGCTGAACGCGGCCATTATTATCAAAAACTCTATAGGTTGCCAGCATCTGGTAACATTTCGCTGCCAATACGATTACAATCGTTACGCAGCATGTAGATGTTCTTGATGGATTCTCAGCACTTTTGTAAGCTATCACTAAAGATTCTATGGTGCCTGTACATAGCGCTTTAAATTCTTGGTCCAACGCCTCCTTTAATGAATCAACATCAGGAGACGAGATAAATACTCTTACAGTGATCTTTAAGTCTTTTCTATCCACGTCCTGCAAACTCGTGTCTCTCTTCCCATTGATAACTGTCGTGTCATCTCCCTTGCTCTGTCCATCGTTCAGGACGATCTTCAGCGTCTCAATCAACTCATCCGTGGACAATCTTATCAAAGTATTTGATTCGCATTAATAAAAATGGTCGAATTGGTAAGACGCCGCACGGATTGATGGGAGATCCAGGTTCGAATCCTGGTTAAGGTGTTATTTTTCGCAATAAGTTCTTTACAGTTTTTTCGGGGAATAGGGAGATCTTATAGATGCTAGTGAGCATCAAAAATTATTAAATTGCTCGTCAATTTAATATGTGAATTAATTATTCCGGCTTCATGTAAGGACTGTGTTTCAAAACCGACGAATATGCAGCGAGCAGTTCGCATGAGTAGGAAAATTCACAAAATAATTATTATTAGGCACCAAGATCCGCCGCGACCGATATGGGCTTTTTTCATATTTATATTTGTTTAATATCATCGGTATTATTCTTAATATTATTTCTTTATACACTATTAGGTTGCAATGAAATAGTCTCTATATAATAACTTCACGATTAATATAATAACTTCTGAATGACAATAATAACACAATGAACAATATAAATAACATAATGAACGTAATGATGATATAAATTTCTAAATGTTTTATATTCAACTTCCAATGAATTATTCCCCCCCCCCCGGCATTTCATATATATTTAATATTATAAGCTAATTTTACATTTTGGTGATATTACATGCGTTGCTGATATGTAATTATAATATACAATCTGTCAAAAGTCATTATGGAGTTGTTTTCTGGTAACAATTTTAAAGTAGAAGATTATAATAATATCTCACAAATAACTTCGAAATATTTTTACGGTAAAATACAACAAGAATTAAAAATCAGAAAAAATCGAAAACAATATCTAAACTTCTTGAGTTAAAAAATCATAATATCATTATTTAATAAAAAAGAGCTGAAAATCATAACGGGAATAAATCCACATTAAATTAACAGTTACAATCTGCATTGTCTGAAATGTTAGACCGCAATTCATCTTTTATTCAAAAGCACGCGGCGCCGAGTGAGCAAACGTTACGACAGAGCTTTTACGTGAACTAACAAAAGTGATTGGCTGCACGATCAGTGGTTGGATAGTATTATAGTTTGTGACATGTAAAATTATCAATTATTTCAGCGTGAAGATCGATTAATTCGGAATGTCCATGTTGTGCAAGTTACATTAATGCATGTACGACAACCTTTTAACCAACTCGAGTATTCTGTCGTTAGTTGAAAACAAATATTGTTATAATTAACTTCGTAACAATATTAATCTATGTATCTCTGTCACAGTTTTAGCCCATATCAAGCTTCTCTACAAAAAATAAGTTCGAATAGAATAATGATAGATCTAAAAGCCGATTTAATTATATTAGAGAACTTAATTCGTAACATGTAAATTAAATCATATCAGCTAAAGAGGGAGTAACGTTTAACGAAATTATGAAAAAAACAAAGAAAACGATCGTGAATAAGACAAGACAAGATGAAAGGAGTAAAAGAGCAAACGATGATTCTGGGATAGCAGGAAACTCCTGGTCTTCTCGCAAAAAGTTCTTGCTATCGCCCGAACGCTCCCCAATTAAAATTACACGGAAACTCTTTTTACGTCTCGGTCGTAACTAACGGATGTTTGCAGATCTTCATTGACTGACATATCGCAAGAAACCAAGTATTATCAAAACTAGAAAGGAGAACTATCTCATTTTATGTCGAGAAATTATACTGCTTAGAAAAGAACGTGGTACACATGGAGTTATTTTTCCATATTCAGATTGTCGAGAGAGGAAGAGGGGGGAGAGAGAGAGAGAGAAAGCTTCAACAGAGTTCTCATTTGAGTATTAATAATTGTGTTAGTTATTAGTGAGCTAATATTCTCGACAAATCAACACAAGCACATAGCATACGACTAATTCTGTTAAAAAATATTATTAAAATAAAATATTTTTGAAATAGAAATAATAAATAACGTATAAAAGATTATAATTTATTACAAATAAAAAAAAGGGAAACAAGATTTATTATTTATATAAAAATATTCGTGCTGGAACTGATAAACATTCTGAATCACACGCCGCCAAAACCAGATGAGAAGACTCGTAATTATTTTCGATAGATTCGTGAGAAATTATTCGGATTATTCAAAGCGGATTAGAACGAAGAGAAAGAGTGAAATGGAGCGTCGGTGGAAACACCGAATCATCGCTTCATGCCACGCCATAGAATAAATAAAACTTGTCGTCAAAGTTTGATCGTAAAGAGGGAATCGAGATATAGCGTTTTGCCGGAGCAGCTTCTCCTAAAATATGTTTTCTATACCAAAACGTTGGTGATTCACGTTTTATGTTGCGCCTCGCCAATTGCGTCTGAACGAAGTTTGATTAACCCACGAATTTATACCACGCGTAACAAAAATATATTCTTGAAGTAATATTACGTGTCCTAAATAGATACAAGACATAGGGGAGATTGGGGGAATTACGGTCATAAGGCAATGCCGATCACCTGTATTTTACATAAACCAACGGTTATTTTTCTCTATCCGCTTACGTACATGAGTATCGACTAATTTATTATGCCGTGCCTATTAAACCAACATAAATTAATAAAAATATAGTGATTCTTATTTTACACCCTTTTATTCTTATAAGAATCGATATATTTTAAATAAGAGTTTTGCGAAATTTTTAGTAGTTAAGGAGGCTCTACAGATACTCTCTAGTCAGTTGAGAGATGAAGAGAAAATCTTCAAATTCATCAATTCTAAGTATTAATAAAATATTTTCATGAATTTTGATTACGTTAGAGCTTATATTATACCCATATTAGTTGAAGCGAGGAATAATTAAAAATATCGTGTAAGTGCTTCTTTGACTCCGGCTTATACATGCGAGAAAATTTGGCAACGTCGCGAACTTGAATCTCGCTGTCTGCTCATATGACCGTGGTATTTTTCAAGTCAGTGACTGTGTGTTTACTGTTTATAAATTTATAATGACTCCTCCAAGCCCGACCAATTCTTGGAGAAATAAGAATAGAATCTTGCGTGGTATCAAAAGAGGAAAATTCGCAAAAAAACAAGTTCTTCGAATGGAAAATGCCCAAAAATCATTGGCAGATAAAAGGTTATGTGAGGTTAGTAATATTTTCAACTTTGATTATACATGTGAAAGTTATTTACATTACTAATTTACATTAAGTGCTGTCATACTGTGATGCTGTACTGGCTGTACACTTTCCGCGCGGGTGCAGTCGCTGCAACGTTGCCAAATCTCCCTTGTTATTCGAAGCACGCTACGTGAACTGTGATATGACCTGTTTCAATAGCCAATATCACAAAATTTTACATGGAAACCCTTTTTCTCGATATTTCTGAAAAGCTTAGATTAAGATCTATAAGAGCTCCGTTTTTTAAATTTCTGGTAGGCCGCCTTCATATAATTAATATCTCATTTCCTGTCTCCAGGAACCCCTCTGCCATAAGAGCTCATGTTAAAAACTGTGATTTCAAAATTCATTTTTGCACATTTTTACACGGTAACCGATGCTACAATTTTTTGAGCACTTTTCTCGTATCTCAATTTATACCATGAAGTTTTTTCCAATTTTTAGATACATCCATTATCTATAGAGCCTCCTTAAGGGTGCATTCCCACTATACGCGTCGCGTCACGACGCCGCGT